>JANHFO010002004.1:372856-393848 GCA_032468095.1 Pareas carinatus | reverse complement strand
TAGATAGATAGATAGATAGGTAGATAGATAGATAGATAGATAGATAGATAGATAGATAGATAGATAGATAGATAGATGTCCAACCATGAACAGACAACATGTGCTGATGCTTAGCTAAAACCAAATTCATTAAGAAATGAATTGAACACCATCTTTCAAGAGGAAATGGCATTTGATGAAATATCTAACCTAAGCTTTTGCTTCTTATATGCTGCTGCCAGATATGTCTCGTACCTTCCTTTGCCCCTCTTTATAAGTTTAGCTTCTTCATACATATAAAACATATAATACATTTTCATGTGGATTATTGCATTGCCTCCCTTCTCTGTTAAGAGCAAATATATGTCTGTGACCACATGTACCAAACACAGCTACTGAATATTATGATTTTTTTCAATCATACAGGTATAGTATTAGCTGCCAAATTTACATGATCTATGAATTTGTGTCATCGATTTAAACAATTGTGTTTTAAGTAAGGTAAGTCTGACCCAGGCTTGTCATTAAACAATAGTAACCATATGAAAAATATAACACCCAAATGATGACCAAAAGCAAATAAGGCCCTTGACTGTCTACTTCTTGTTGTTGTTGTTGTCCTACCTCCATAGCTAGTATGCTGCTCTGAAATATATTTCTCCAAGGTGATTCGTAGCTTTGTTGTCCCATCTGGCTCACTCTCTTCCACCAAAACGAAATGGGAATGGTGGTGGTCCAAGGAATATAAAGGCCCTTGTACGTTATTGTCAGTTTTGTGACTTATGAGAATGTCATTCTATGAAAAAGAAGGCATCACTTTTCACACAAAAGCAAATTGATCTTCTGGACCATGTCTGGTTAATATGATTAAATTATACATTGCATGTAATCATTTTTATCAAATGAAAGTCTTCTTAGCAAGTTTCCAGAACATTGCAAGTTCTTAGGTATCCTCTATATAAAGTATATATTTTTCATATTTTTATCAATGAAAAAAGGGTACCTTGACATTATCCAGAAAATCTCTGTGCTGAATTTTCTCCAGGGAAGTTATTCCTATTGCAACTACTTTTACTGTAGATGGAGTACTTGTCAACATATGATCTTGGACTTCTTGCCCAATGTGTTTTGTTATTCCAACGTCCAAAGCACTTGTAAAAATCCAGGCACCTGAAATGATTTGTTTTTCAGTCTTGATATTAGATAAGTGTGAGAACTAAAGATACATAGCATTATCTAATTCAGGTTCAGGGATTAAATCTGTAGATCGGAACAGAGTTTCTTCTAATGTGGATCATTCTAAGGACAGACAGTTTAATTCAAACCAAAGCAGGATTCTGGAAAAAAAATCGACTCCCCCTCCCCCAAATTGTAAATGGTTATATAGTAAAAGGAGGGGGGAAATGTTTCCAGAAGTAAAGATGTGTCAATTAAATTTTGCAATTTAGTTAAAATGTAATGATCAGCAAAGCCTGGGAGCCTCAAAATGAGCTGATTGGTATCTTTACTTTCCTAGGTATACCCTTTCATACAGAAGGACAAGAAGAGTAAGAGGAAATTCCATATCACTCATCCAGAATAAAAATGCAGACAGCAATTTTTTCTGTAAATAGTAACAGTAGCAGTAACGACAAGGCCTGCGCAGCAAAGATGGTGAGAGGCTGGGATCCCCGTTTGACAGAGCCATGGAGCCTGATCTACAATGTTTTTGCATGTACAAATTGCCACTCCATTATAGGCTACACATAATTTTTCTCCAGAATGAACTTGACAATTAAATTCATGTGGGTGATGAAGAGTACCAAACTTCACTGGAACTGGTGCTTAGGTCATTGAACTAAGTTCCTTTTATTTAATTTTTTAAGCACCTGCAAATGTGATGCTCTGAAACAGAATGTGATGAAATATATTGCAATAGTAGCTCCTCTCTTGGGAAACAACTTTAGGCAAGCTTCAGACAGATATGATTTAAGAGGCTGTATAAAAGTCATGCAAGAGAAATGAAGATGTTCCTTCCTGAAGGTAGCAAAGCTGATGGTTGGGGATTGCAGCATAGATACAAGGGACATATTTGTCAGTTTAGACAAGGAGAGCTAAAAGACAGACAGCTAAGAAGTCATCCATCATATGGCTTCTCTGATAAGAGACTGAATGAAGGAGGAAGATTGAAATCATGGAGAAAATGATAGAATAAGGTTGTTTACTTGTGCCTAAAGATCTCACTACTATCCAAGATAAGATTATTACGGTGGAAAATGGTGACTCTGTTATAAAGCTCACTCAGCTTGGATCCTTTCATGCTATTTTTAAAAGAAATTATAAAAGATTTCTAAGTAAAATAATCCCATTTCTAATAGATTTGAGTCTTCTCGAAAAATTTAGCAAATTGAATCAGCAAGAGCTGAAAAGCTTGAAGATTCTCAGTATATTTTAATATGTAAAGTCTTTCAGAAACTTGATCCTTTAGAGTCCTGTTGAACAAGGTCATTAAAAATAAAGCTCTTTAGACAAGAAATGGAAGGAGTAGGTTTGAAATTGTACTAGTAAGATGAATGGGTATTGTTGGAGATAGGTAAAAAAGTATACCCAGATGGTTGATGTTGATCAAAATATTGAGGCACTTTGTTTTTTGTTGGGTTTTGTTTTTGTTTTAAAAAATAATAAAATTCTTTTAAAAATGCTCTTTTTCCCAGGAACAAAACAAACCTGTACTTTGGGCAGCCTTAACCAATCCTTTCCTCAGCGTATTACGTAACCAAGCTTTCATCTGAAAGTGTTCTTCTTCTCCAACAAAAGAGACAACCAGATTGGGAGCAGGAAGGTTCCACTTGTTACTCATGAGGTCAAATATAACTCCAGGATGGATATCACAGGGTACCTTCAGAAACTATAATCAAGACAATGACATTCAGACAAAACACATGAAGAAACAATAGGATTGTAGAAACCAAAGCTGGCTTCTGTCTCACATGTCAATGTAGCTAGTGGATTATGGGAATTTTTTAGCTTCTAATATTTTGTTATCATGACTGTGAGACTAAGAAAGGACACAAAGGACTATAATAAGCAAGAAGAACTTGGAAACAACAGTGTTGTGTATCTACGTTATGCATTAACTACCCCTTTGAAAAAATGGCAAACTCTGTGAAGCCTAGCTTTACCACTCTGATGGCTATGTTATGTGGTCTTTTCAGTTCCCAGAATTCCCAAACTACGAGGCCAAAGTCTGAGATCATACTGGCTGGGAATTCTAGGAGATGATCCAACACATGTTGAATCAAACATCAGATTAAAGAAGGTATTCAAGTAACTATATCTGTGAACATCAAGTGGCGCCTTACTTTTTCATCACTCTCTCAATAGATCCATCATCTAAGAAAATAATTTCCTGCAAAATGATTTTTTTATTCTCTTCCATTTCTTTTGTGGAATTTCTACTGTATCTCAGTCTCTTCCAGGAACAAGAGCACCCTGAATGAGCTTAAATCATGAACATTGACACAAAACTCTGCTTAAATAGCTCTTTTAGAAAGATTCAATCACAATATAGAATAGTAATAATATTCCAGTAAATATTGCCCATGCTGAGAGGTTTTGTGGTACCTTTCCCTGTTTCTTTCCAGTAGCCAAGAAGTCAATTTCTCCAGTACAATATGGTAATTCCCTTCTATTTCCTTTTTCTTTATTACTGAACATTTCATTCTGTGTATCCCCCTTCAGGAATGCTGCAGAAACATTGTCCTGACTTAATTTTCTGAAAAAAAGAATGAGTTGAACTACTCAGTTTTATACCAAACTGTATTTTGACTTTTTCAATACAATAGTATTTTTTTATGAAAGTAATTGTAGGAACAATAGCAGTAGTATGATGGCTTGCAAGATTTCTAGATTATTTATTCAAACCTGCATAGGATAGCATAAGCATAAAATTGAGCTTGGCTGAAATTTGGCAAAAGTAAATGACATTGACTTTATCACAAGTAGAGAATTCCACACGCGAAGCAAGTTGTAGGCTAGTCTACTTTCTACTTCTCTTGCCTAGCGATATGAGAAATTCTCAGTTAATTCAAGTCATGATGTGCGGCAAAGCATGGTAGCTATTGACCTATCTGATGAGAACAATATTATATAGAAGAGAGGAACTTAAAAAATAAGAAGAGTAAAGTTAAAATGTGTGTGTGTGAGATTTGCATGGCAACACAAGAAGATCTAGATTCAAGAATGAATGAGTGTTCAATGAATGCAATCATGATCTTTATTATAGTCCTTGTAGTGTCGAAAACAAGAACATAATAAAACCAAAGAAACACCATTAAGTTCTGGGCTTGTTTAGGCCATCAGTAAACTAGTTCATGAAATGCAGGTAGACCTTGACTTACAAACAATTTGTTCAGTGACTGTTTGAAGTTATAGTGGCATTGAAAAAAAGTGACGTATGACCATTTTTCACATTTATGACAAATTTGCGTAATTTTGCAGCATGCCCACGGTCACGTGATTTACATTTGAGTGCTTGACAACTCATATTTATGATGGTTGCAGTGTCCCGGGGGGGCGGTTTCAGGTGATCACCTTTTGCAGTCTTCTGGCAAGCAAAGTCAATGGGGAAACCAGATTCACTTAACAACCGTGTTACTAACTTAGCAACTGCAGTGATTCACTTAACAAATGTGACAAGAAAAGTTGTAAAATGGGACAAAACTTACTTAACAAATTCTCACTTAGCAGCATACATTTTGGGCTCCATTGTGGTCATAGGTTGAGGGCTACTTGTACCATTTGGTAGACACTATAAGCCACAATGGTGGTGGATGGAAAGAAGAATATGATACAACAAAAGAAAAGTACGACAAGTTAGTTAGTGAATTGGACTAATGAAAACTACATTTAGTTTTCCTTTCCCTGCCCTTTCTTTCTACTCCGTGTTTAATTTCTTTCTTCCAGTACCTCACAGCCTTTTTCTGTATTTTGTATGCTGTTAGTGTTTCTGAAAGGGAATTGCAAGATAGATAATGTATGCATGCATGTGCTGATGGGTGTAGCTAGAACAGCATTGGTTTTTTATTGTATTCTCTCAAATCGTTACAAAAAAACTTACACTTTATTCCTCAAGACCAACTGTTCATTTGAGATGCTTTCTCTTCTTTTAATGGTTTGGAAAACAAACATCTTGGGGAAATGGAAAAGAGAAAATTATATGTTGTAGCAGCATAAAATATTTTGACAATTATTATTGCACTGTAAAATATCTGGATATGAGGGAAATGGACACCTGCAATAGAGTAAGTTCCCCCTCTATGCAGCAAATGCCTTCTCCATGTAGGCTCTCTCATACCTACACCCCTCCACACACACCCAAAAAAGTTTGGAGAACTAATGTATATAACTAACTTTCAGCAAAGATTCATGACACTAAAGGAAGAAGTAGAAAGTGAAGCTTCCCAATTATTTAATTATAGCAATTTTAATCCACTTTTCATTAAATGTATTTCCAAATTGAAAAAATTACTATGTGCTGTCACATCCATGTTTGATTGGCAATTTCTCTCTCTCTCTCTCCCTCCCTCCCTCCCTTCCATCTATCTACCCATACATACATACTGTATATACATGCATCATGTATATCATGTGTGGCACTCCAAATGTCACTGAACTGTATCTTCAATATTCAAACTGGCACTCAATGGTTGATGGTTTTGTAACTTCTGGGAGACCATTGGCTTTCTAAACCAGGTCTATGGCAATTAAAATGCTGAACACTAACTTCCATCCTGCTTTTATTTATGTGCATGAGAACTCAAATACACTAATAAATTGGATCCTGGCTCAGTCATAGTAAACCTAATGTAAATGTCTTGAAATCAATGGGAAGTACTTTTAACACTATAACATCGTCTTTTAAGTCCCATTGATTCCATGACTCTGTCTTATAAATGACTCCAACCCTCTGGCAGCTTTCCTTAGGCCTTACAATGCTTGATCAAATAATCAGTTATCTTAAACTATTTAGAAGTGCATGAATGTTGCTCCATAAGTGTCAACTTAATATCTAATTTAACTCTCAGCATTTTAGCCTTTTCATTTCTCACTCCCTAACACTTCTTTCTTTGGACTATATATCTTAATATGGTTATGAATTATAGTGTAAAGCTGAAGGACTGAACAGAAAAAGGAAAAGAAGCCAAACATCATGAGGGTAACTCCTAGCCGTGTAGTTTTTAAAGTAAATCGAAGATAAATAAATCAAAAAGGCTGGAGAGGCCAGAGATGACTAATTCTTATTATGAGGATTTATTATAAATGCATTTAAATAATGTGGCCATCTATTGAGGCTCTGAAATTTCAATACTGAGGCAGTGGATTTCACTGTCTTCTGAAGAGTTTTTAAACTATGTCTGTAAATGTGTCAAAAAACCTAAACACCTTAAGCTTCCAACAATTGCCTTCCAAAAAAGTACTCTGGAACTTTTTACTGCTCTGAAAAGTAGGAAGGGTAGAACTACATTTTAAGGCAGAAATATGGATAATGTCATCTCTAGATGTATTCTATCATGTTTGGGTACAGTAAGGTACTGTAATTAAAGATAAAATATGAATAATCTGGCAGTCTGCACAAATGATAGATGGGACCAAACCACTGTGGATTTTAATCACAAGGTTTATTTGAACACAGTCTGATGGATCCTTAATTTCTTTCTTTCTTTTTGATAGATTGCACAAACATTTTCCCTCCTAAGGGAGAAAAAACCAACAGTGTTTCTGATGTTTGGAAGTAGAGATTGCACAAACAGACATGGCCAAATAACTAGTTAAACATTCCTGAAAGATATATAGTAAGTAAAGTGACACTACTGTTCTCGGTGGGCAAGTTTATAAGTAGACCTTTGAAGGCGCTTTTTGTTGTTCTTGTTCTTGTGTTGCTTTTCTCTTAAACTGATAGCTGTTGAGAGACATGCCATAATCCTTGCCTGTATTTAACCCATGATGTGACTTGGGCCTTGGTGATGACCATATGATTCAAATCAAAGCAAATCACAAATGAACACAGCGTAATTCAAGCCAAAATCAGGGCAAAAAATGAAGCAGGATTTCCCATTAAGTCAATGCGTGAAGATTTGCTAAGCAATGTTAATGCTAGCATGTTGACTTAGGGGGAAGGGAAAACCACTCATCTGAACCTGAATCTAAACATTGATTTATCATCATTATATCTGAAGCAAAGTCTGCAGCCCTATAATCTCCATGTACCAAATCGTCCACAATATAGAACTTATTTTATGCAAATATGTATTTTCCACTAAAAAAAACCCCACAGCTTTGTGACAAGATAAGCTCACAGGAACAATCCCAATATTAATGTAGTTGTTTTCACTTTTCATTCAATGTACTGCAGTATTCAAGAACAGATAACAGGTGGCAGCATAGAACAACATCTATTAAGATGCTGATAATTAGTCTATTAAAAAGTTTATCAGTTCATAAAAAACGCTCTTCCACATGGCTGCATTTGTGTTTATTTCCCCTTTCCCTGAGTCAGCAAGGAAAATATGGCAATGTAAATTGCACTGCCTCAATTGCTAAATCCTATTCTGCCACAGTTAACAAGGCCAGTGCATTTTGTTGTTCTTATAGTTTTAATACAGAAGTTAAAGAAAGTGATTTATGGGTTCCCATAGCTTTCATGCCCTTTCACTACATGTCAGCAACCAGTGGGAAAAGTATCAACTTTTTTAAAGATAAGATGGGCCAAGACTGGTAGATAGAATTTTGACAGATGGCTGTATGACTAAGTATAGCCATCTCTTAGAACTTGGCCTGTTTTTTGCTTATACTTTGTTCAAATGCATTTGGCATAGTTTTAGCATTATTGAACAGAGTCTAGTGCTATTCTGGAATACCGCTACACACATGACAGAGTAGCTATTACAGTTGCACACACACACCATCACCCTGTGGATCAAACACTGGGTTTGCAGCTGATTTATGAACTCATAAAGCCAAGAGTTCAGGACACCAGATTTCCAGTCCAAGAAGCAACTGACAAACACCAGTAGAACAGTGAAGTAAAGTGGGAGAGATCCCATTTCATTACATGGCCCCCACAGCCCTTATTAGGTAATATTCAGATGAGCACTAAATCTGTCTTTAAAAATAGTTCTATAAACAGCTGATTGTAGGGGTAGAATCTGTGAGGTGCAGTGAGACAGCTCCTCACTTCACTTTGTTACTCTGCTGTGAGTTGCTTTTAAAACTATTTTCGCACATACGTTTCTTTTCATAAAAAGAACACTAAACCCATATTTAGTGTATCCTAATACATGACAGGCACTGTGAGGTCACCACTGCTTCTTCCATCGCCCAGACAGAACTTGTGAGCCACTTCTAAGACTAACAGGCACTAACTAACGAAAGGGAACTGGCTTTCATCCCAGCTCCCCTATCTCATGGTTCAACTCTGTGAGACCAGAGATTTGATAGAAAGTTTATTCCCCACCCTTATCTTGACATCTTGTCCAGCCCTCACAGCCTGAGGATCAGCTGTCATTATCACAGAGAGAGGAAGGAGTGATCCTCTAGGACTAGGTCTTCGATCTCATAGAGGAGCTCTGTGTACCAGGAGATCAGGTGGAAGAAGAAACATCTCTTCCTCCTGCTTTTTTTTAACCTCTCTTGGTTACATGTCTTCAGAGTGGTAGATGTGGAAAGAGATGGTATGGAAGTGTTAGTAAATTAAGAATCAGATTGCCTCACTGCCAAAAACAAACCGGCCTCTAGAAAATAATATACTGGAGAGAAGCCAACATGCCATAGCAGCCTAAAATGGTTTAAGGTGAGCTGGCCAGGTTCCAACCCCTGACCAGAATCAGAATTTATTTTGCCAAGTGTGTCTGGACAGACAAGGAATTTGCCTCCGGTGTACATGTTTATTGTACAGACATACAATAAACAAACTGTAATTACAATCACGATACATTCCCAATCATAAAGTGCATTCATCATGTCATCATGTTATAAAGTACAATCATCATGTCCCAAAACACGTTTCATAATGTCACAGAACACCTTCCTCTTGCCATATGATACATTTTTGTGATACGGCACATTTTTGTGATAGGCTTAGAACAGTTGTAGGATACTAATAATCAATCTACAAGTCAAAACAGGGGTACTAAATGAACAACTATTTTGTATTGTAAGAAGTCAGAAACAAGTTAATTGTCATACAATTACAAGAATAGGCAATAGGAAAGATGAGAAGGTAATAATAATATATTTCTACTAGATAATTTAACAGTGTTGTGGAAGTTAGTTAATCGGTGGATTGATGACATGAGGGAAGAAACTATCCTTGTGTCTAGTTGTTTCGGTTTGTGATGCCCTGTAGTGGCATCCGGAGGGAAGAAGAAACAGACTACGCCCAGGGTGTGAGGGGGTCTATAATTATTTTCCCCGCTCTCTTTTTGACTCATTTGGTGTACAGGTCTTCAATGGAGGGGACTTTTGTAGCAATTATTATGTAGCAATAATATCATAAAAATCAAGCACATAGTCAACAAAGAGTTATACACATTTCATCATGCAAGACTTACGTCAGGTGAAGAGGGAAAATATCAATTTAAAACTCAAACAGCTAATCACAAATTACATTAGCTCTGTGGTGGGCTGAGAATGAGAAAATTAGTGTGTCATGGAAGAGAGCCCCAAGACAGCCTAACTGCTTTCTTTCCTATTTTCCACCAGCCAAGAATTCTCTGTGTTTCTGATAGGATGGAGGAAAACTGGAATTTCTATTACTAGAAATGGGAGTCTGTCAAAATTTGCTTATTTTGTTTTCTGTACCACTATATATCTGGTAAGATACCTTTTGAATATCTGGAAGCTCTCCTTCCTGCTCTCTAAAAATATAGTTAGGGACACGACAGTCACATTTTTGTTTCTTTTTTCTTCCCTCCCTTGTTTCACTACCTTCTAACCATCATGTCTCATGTAGTGTTCTTAAAAATTGTAAAGTTTTCAAATATTTTCAAAAATGTCAGCTGGCCAGGTCTATGAATTTTAGTTCCTAGAAAAGTATTGTATTTCAGTTGCAGATAAGACCTGAAAAGTTTTCTTGGGTGCTGGGTTGCTGAAAATGACTGTGGGATCCTTCTTATTCTCAGAATCAGAAGAACTTCAAATGAGCAGCCTTTGACAAGGGTGGGTGAGTGGAATTAATGATTGACTGAATATATGCATCATTCAAATCTTAATATATAGTTAACCTTTTCTAAGTTATTAGAGGAAATGTGTGACTGCTTTAAGAAATAATATGTCCAAAGATATGGATTTTCATTGCACAGGTGGAATCTTGTCATAGTGGGGCTGTTAAAGAAGCAAGATGGTACCCAAGTCAAGTGTGCGGAAAGTTGATACCCAGTTCTAGTAAGGCTCCATCACCATCTTGGCCGTTTTGACTCCCTTGCACATATTTGGGCATCAAAGAATGAGCATTCACCTGTCAGAGACTTCAACCAGGGGGCTGAGGAACTAATAGCTGAAAAAAAAATCCTCCAAAGGATGGATGAAGTTGGTTGATGGGACTTCAGCAACTCTCTTGAGTCCATAGGGATGCAATGGGATTTCCCCTCCCTCAGAATTTTTTTCCTACACGGACCCATCTCACTTTGGAACCTGAGCTTTGTTGTTGTTGTTCGTTTCTCTTATCACACTAAATGTGGTTCTTTTCTGTTTTCAGATATTTATCTTTCTATAACAGCAAGAAGTTTTACAAGCTGGCAAAGAAAGAAAGGGAGTCTTGGATGGCTATTTCTAGCTTATTAGCTTTCATCAGCGAGGCATATCCTTGATGGGATTCGAACCTTGGCTGGATTACATGTTAGGCTAATGTCTTAGCCACTAAGTCATAGGTTCTCCCCTCTCTTTGTTGACGTGTACCAGGAAATCTATCAGACTTTTTAAAAAATATTTATGAGGCACCTGGTTTTTTCTGAATACAGAAGGGAGTGAATTCTAGCCTGGGGCTGAAAGGCAAAAGGGAGTAGTTCACCCCCTTCTGTACTCAGAAGAAACTCATTAAAAAAGCTTGATTTATGTTTCTGATGAATGAACAGAATTCTGAACTCTTTTCTGTAACTACATTCCAACATTCAGATAGAGAGAAAAGAATAAGAGACTATATACAATTGAATAAAGACATCTAAAATCTCAGCCATCTTAATGTCATACACACATGCACACAAGATCATGATCTGCAGTGTTTTCTACGTTCTCCTGGATGGAGTCTATAGCCCATGAAGGTTATTTACTGTGTCCCTCTGATCATGACAATCAACCAAGCCATGACAATCAGCTTCATTTAGTTCAATGTCAATATATCTAGATCTATATTTATATCTATATGATATATATCTACATCTATATCTTTATCTACAGTATAGATAATCAGCTTTTACTGTAAGCGCTGGAATGCAAAAGGACTCAGATTTCAATGATTTTACTCCCATTTTAAAAACAAAGCAGGTGAAGCTGCTCAAACAAGGTTTATCATCTCCATGTACACAGTCTTTCATCTTTATGCAAAAGAGTATTTCATTTGTATATACTTCCTCTTCAGACTTCTTTATGAAAATGTATCTCTATAGCAATCCAGGTTCATTGTATTTATCTCCCTCGTCCCGGTTCTCACAACCGTTTTTCAAACATCCCCAGTGAAAGTATTTTATAAAAGATAATGAACTACAGGCAACAATGTTATTATTATTATTCATTAATTAGGGCCTACACTACACATCGTTGTTATTTTTATTCAAAAGAGTCAGTGTGTGCTTTAAGAAAAGTCTTCCTTACAGATCTTGCATGCACAATTAAAATATTATAAGGAGAGGCATTCTTTCACGTATCCCGAGTTCTAGGTTCTTACTGGTTTTAAAACTAAGAACCATCCTTCTGAGAGGCAAATACATAAGTACAGGTACTTCTTTCGAGTTACATCCATTCATTTAGTGACTGTTCAAAGTTACAACGGCACTGCAAAAAAGTGACATGACTTTCTCCCACACACACACTTATGACTATCGCAGCATCCCCTGTGATCACATGATCAAAACCGAGATACTTGGCAACTGGCTTATATTTTTGACAGTTGCAAGATCATGTGATCACCCTTTGCGTCCTTCTACAATCAAAGTTAATGAGGAAGCCAGATTCACTTAACTGTGCTACTAACTTAACAACTGCACCGATTCACTTAACACCCGTAACAAGAAAATTCATAAAATGGGGGCGGGGAAACTTACCTACCAACTGTATTGCTTGGCAACAGAAATTTTGGACTCAATTGTGATACAACGCTTTTTATTTCAAGACAATGCAATACTATGTAGGGGCAGTCATTGTAATGAAACCAGCCAAGATTGTAAAGAGTTCTGCAAACCACAATACCTGTTCTCTGTTCTTCCAGAGAAAATTCGGCTTTATGCTTGTTACCAGTAAGATTCTCAATCTAAAGTTGAGTTTCCCTTGAATTGAGTCTGACTTGATGGACATGTTCTCTGGTTGACAATCTGTGATTAGTTTTTCTAAGTCATTATCACAAACTCTTCAGTAACTTGATTATGGAGGAAAGGAACACAGCAGCATGGAAATACTAAAAAAAAATGCACCCCTTGTGTGTTGTAAATATCAAATCGTCAAAAAGAAAATCCTGGTCCAAGATCCAATAAAAATTGGATGGTGCTGAGAAGAACAGGAAGAAGGGAAGGGAAGGAACTTGAATAAGACCAAATGTGGAAGAATTTAAAAAGAGAGTGTGTATGATAATTGATAAATAGGATTAAACAGGTCTGAGAAGGAAAAATATTTGCAAGTGAAATCCTGAAGGGAAAATTGATAGAAAAAAAAACTAGTTCTTAGGGAAAAAAAAGAGGGAAGGGGAAAGTTAAAACCTCCAAATTCAGCTTGTTTGTGTTAGGTCGAAGACATGAATTTTCACTGAGTATATAAAGCTCTCTAGTTCTGTATTCTGTATCTGCCCAATTTCTACATCCTCTCTATTTTCAGTTTCCTTGGTCTTTTGACATTTAGTCAGGTGACTCACACTTCCACATACTTCTTTTGTGCTGTAGAGTTCAGGACCTAAGCACATTGTTGTGCTGAAACAAGAATAGTCAAATATCAACCTTTTGTCTACGGTGTCGAATTGCTACTCTGAGAAACGAAGAGGCCAAGTGAGTTTACATTATTTGCATTTGGATATTTATATTCCACACCTAGGTATGCAAACACAAAATATTTTTTTTTTAAAAGCATCCCCACATTTTCCTCAAGTGAAACAGATGGCCAAAGCCAGTGAGGGCTTGGCTGGTCCTGGCCCTCGCTGTCTTCAATTCTCCAGGAGCATCAAAAATTGTTCTGCTTCCCCATCACCACTGAGAGAGCCCAGCCAAGCGGCTGATGACCCACTCCCTGCTTCTGAATAGTCCTCTCTCAAGAGATAGAGAGAATGTAGAGTTTCCAAACAAGGGCAGAGAAATGTGGTTAAACATTAGGGTTTAGAAGTTAACTGGCTTCAATACCTCCCATTCTGCCAGTTACAAACAAAACTTGGGCCAAATTAATTCTGTCATGGCCAACTAAAAAAACATGTAGCTGTAAATTGCAGCTTACATGTACATGACAAGATGAATGTACTTTACGATTACGACTGCATCTTACGCTTACACGTGCATGGCAAGGTGAATGTGCTTTACGATTACGAATGCACCTTATGATTGTAATCACAGTTTGTTTACTGTATGTATGTAGGTATAGGGCATGTACACCAGGGACAAATTCCTTGTTTATGGCTGGTTTCACCTATCTTGGATATTTATTAGAAACCTTGAAAAGTTTGAAAAAGTATTAAAAAAACAAGGTTGGTTATATTTAAAGTCCCATATTTTTCCAATTGGAAATTAGTTTTATATTCTGTGCCCAGAACAGATTGAAGAAGTAATTCTATAATACGTCTCTGTAACTCTAATAAAGAGAGCTAGCTTGTACTCTATTCAAAATGAAAGCCACTATCCTCTCTCTGAACTAAGGTCAGCCCTTGTGTACTGATTACTACTATTGAGCTAAATATACACAGGCAAAACAAGCCCCTATAATATTTAGAATATAGAATAAAGAACGTATAATACATTTGTAAGAACTAAATAAAACAAGAAAGCCTTGAAATAGGTTAGGGTGCAAAAAGTTAGATCTCTCCCCAATTCAAACTGGAAATTAAATGAAAATAACAAAGTATCTCGCATAAAGAAATACAGCAAAATTGGCTTTATTATTATTATTATAATTGATTAGCATTTACATGATTGGTACTGCCAAATGGCCTATTTCAAAATTATAACGAGCAAATCACATGAAGACTGATTGAGGTCATGGTTAGGTCTGCTTAAGTTGAGTCATATTCTCACATGTAGGCGGTGTGAGTTATTCTGTTTTCCAGTTGACGTCAGCTTGTTTGACTAGTTCGCAACAGTTAACAGGTTATACTTATTATAATAACTTTAATTCCATGGCGCAATTGCATTGCCCCATATTTGTTGAGGTTAATTGTGTTTGCTTTCGATTCATTTGTATTACTTTCCTATTAAATGAACTTTGAGTATCTAGGACAATATAAACTACTACGGGAATAACTTGACTTCAAATGTTCTTCTAAAAAAGTAAATTATCCAAATTGTATGCAGGTTCGTTTATTAAAAATGACAAATAGAAGAATAAAAAATAAGAATAGATTTTTAATAGAAATGGTTTGTTCTAATATTTGTTATGTCCTGTATGTAATCAGATTATGTTACCTTAATATTAAAAATTGGAAATTAAATTTGACTACTTTCTTGGAGCATTAAAAACAATTGTAAACTGTAACTTATACCACACTACCCATATCTCTTACTTCATTTTCCAGTGATTGTTCCAACATCAGATTTTAAATGTAGCTTAATAAAACTTTAATATCTTATTTATCTGGTAGAAATGCATTACTCTGAATGTTGCATGCTATTTGAACAATACAGTTTCATCAAAATTGCTATGTAAACCCATTAAAGATTCTGAGTAGCAGTTACCAAACAAAAAGTAGCTGTTAATTATCTAATATTCCTCGTGATAGATTAGTTTCAGCATCATTGGTCTAAACCTTCTGTGTTTTTAGAATTTGTCTTTGATACCAGGAAATATCAAAAGAGGACTAAACTGAGAGAATATGACTGTATTCCTATAATATGCTAAGCCACTGGGCTTGGTTAACATGACTATACGTACTGCAAATTTATCTCTTGTCCTACATACTTTTTAAATCACAACGTGTGGCTTTTCTAAGTCTGATGTCCATACCTGAGAGGTTACTATTTTTAGTTAGCATGAACCTATTTTTTTTTCCAGCTGAGTTTGTCAAAAACGTTATTGACAATAGCCGGTTTGGAAATTGCAATCTCAAAGCCTCCATCTTTAAAAATAAAATAGAAATGCTTTCAGAAATATGCTGAATAGAGTTAGTTGTTGCCACTTGGATGAATGTTAACTAATGTTAATATACAGTGCATTCAGAAAGTATTCAGACCCCGCTTTACTTTTGTCAATTTTGTTATGCTGCAGCCTGATTGTACAGTTGTTGAAATTCATTTTTTTCACATCGCGTCACACCTCAAAAGACTCGAGGCTGAGTGAAGGCTCTGAATACTTATGCCAATGTAATATTTCACTTTTTAAATTTTTAATAAATTTACAGACATTTCTAAAATTCTGTTTTCACTTTGTCCTTATGGGGTACTGAGTGTGGATTAATAAGAGAAAAAAATGAATTTCAACAACTGTACAATCAGGCTGCAGCATAACAAAATTGATAAAAGTGAAGGGGGTCTGAATACTTTCTGAATGCACTGTAGTTGACTGTTGTCATAAACTCTAATTGATTGGTGTCCATAAATTGTTAATCGATTATATTGCTAAATGAAGTACAGTTAACATTCAAAATGAATATTCAAAATGTAGATATGAATAGCCATCAATCATGGTTCCATGGGGCTAAGTATTCCAGTGCCTGGAGGCCATGCGGATCTAGATGGGGAGGAACAGACTCAGACTCAACACCTCCAAGACTGAGTGGCTGTGGCTTCTGGGGTCCCAATATAGCCAGTTGATGCCATCACTGGCTATTGGGGGCAAAACTTTGACCCCCATGGAGAGGGCTCACAATCTGGGCATCCTCCTGGATGCACGGCTGTCCTTAGAAGATCATATGGCGGTTGTGACCAGGGGGGCTTTTATCAGGTTTGCCTGATTTGCCAGCTGCGTCCCTTTCTGGATCGGGACTCCCTACACATGGTCACTCAGGCTCTCATCATTTCCTGTCTGGATTACTGTAATGCTCTCTACATGGGGCCCCCATTGGGTGCATCCGGAGGCTCCAGCTGGCCGTGCGGAGGATTATGACCCCATGTGATCCCTCTTCTGTGTGAGCCGCACTGGCTCTCGGTAGCCTTCCGAGTGCGCTTTAAGGTGTTGGTTACTACCTTTAAAGCGCTCCATGGCTTAGGATCTAGGTACTTACAGGACCGCCTTTTACTAGTGAATACCTCCCACTGGCCAGTACTCTATCACAGAAAGGGTCTCCTCAGGGTGCTGTCGGACAGACAATGTTGGCTGTCGACCCCCATGGGGAGAGCATTCTCTGTGACGACGTCCATCCTCTGGAATGACCTCTCCCCTGAGATACGTACAATATCGGATCTCCGTGTGTTCCGCCGTGCCCTAAAAACACACTTGTTCATGCAGGCCGGGTTATCCTAACCTCATCCCCCTTTATTATTTTAAATAGGATTTTAATTTTGGTTTAAATTGGTTTTACATTGGATTTTAAATTACGTTCTTTATTTAATTATTTTAAATGGTTCTTAATTTTTGGTATGGTTTGTTTGTTGTTTTATCTGGCTGTACACCACCCTGAGTCCATTAGGAGAAGGGCGGTATATAAATATAATAAAATTAAATAAATAAATAAATAAATAAATAAATAGGTAGGTGGGTAGGTAGGTAGGTAGGTAGGTATTTGTATTATATCTGTCACACAGTCAGCCTGATATTCAGACTGGATTTGACATTTTTATCTACCTATTGAGTTCTTCCCAGGGACCTGGCATAGGAAGACGTTGTTGATGGGTGGTATTAGAAAGGTATCATCGCAGGATGACAATTGTTTCAGATAAAGCAAAGAATCGTTTTTTGGAATTCAATTTAAAACACAGCAGAACCATGTGAGGTAGTATTGTGAAATCCAAATGTATCAATTAGGTAGCCAGAGCGATGGTGAAAAAACAATCCAATTTATTTTAGTAGAGCATTTTGAGAGAAATATGAATGGACATTAAGTAATTGGCCACATTTGCTAATCTCTGCTTCCAGTGATCAGTTTCCAGGTATCTGCTGCAACTTTAGCATTATTATATAATGCCATTGGATCAGTATTAGGCATAAAAGTTTAATAGGCAATTAACTAAATAAAATTACCATCACAGATAATGTTGAAACATGGATCATGTATTATTTATAGTGTAATGTCTGTGAAGAGTGCTGCTTTCACTATATATCTCCATATTTAAAGTGATATCACAAAAGGTTGAATATATTCCATGTCTACTACCTTTTATTAGTTATGGCTGATACAATAGTATTAAATATTGCTGCATTTGTATACCAAAATGCAACGATTGAATGATTATGTTCTATCAAGTCATTATAGGCTCTTAGCAAACATACACAGTAGCTAAAGTAGAAATAGAGATGTTATGAATAGTTGTAAAATATGAAGTTAGGTTGGTAAAGTCATTAAAATTGTTAAAATGATGAGATATTTAATGTATTTTTTTAATTATAAATAAGAATCTATGTACATCTGTCACATTTTCCACATTTTATTATAATGATGAAAGCAGAGTCATGGTTTCACTCTAAATGCTATCTGCCTTCAGGGTGTGCATGGATATAGAAAAAAAAGAAACTTTTGTTGTGACCCACAATTCTGCTTTAGTCAGTTTTTGCCCTTCCCCCAAAAGGCTATTGCTAAAAAAAATCTAATTAAATTCTGTATATTTAAAAACAGAGAGCTAGTTTAGCGTCCTGGTTAAAGCATCAAGCAGGAACAAAGTCAGCTGGGTGATCTTGGGCCAGTCAGTTTCCCTCAGCCCTAAGAAGGAGGCAAAGGCAATCTGGTCTTGTAAAACGTTACCAAGAAAATTGCAAGATTTTGAAGTCTCCTTGAATAGGCACTTTCCTGGAGTCAACACAAACTTGAAGACAGAAATTTTTTAAATTGTCTTACCTGTTGACTATCTTTTCCAGTAGCCATGATTTGAAGTGCTGCAGCTGCACAGGATAATTAAAGCATAATTATTTTCTACTTTTTCTCTTATGAAGAGGGCTGTTCCTGCTTTACTCAAATTTGCCTTGCTTCTGGATCTTGTGGCAGGGATGGCGATAGAAATAGCCAGCCTCTGTCCCTGTGGTAGAGGAATCTACTCAAATAACTGGTTTCAAGGTGTACAGAGAACAGACAAATAAATGAACATGCAAAAAATAGGCAAATCTTTCTTTCTGGTAGCCAAAAGCATTTACAGGGCAAACAACTATCAATAGCTGTTTCATTGCTGTAATGTATTTAGCTTAATGTATGTTCTGCTTAGTCAGTGCACTAAATTAGTTGAAGCCTGAGCAGGCCCAAACTGCCTATTTCCAGGGGTCCTTAGCACGGGAAAATGTCAATTGCCCATTGACTGCCTCCTAGAGGCCGTTTTGTATATAAGCCTGTTGCGCAGCAGTCTTTGTTGCCTCTGTGGGGATACTGCTTGCTGACCAGTATGTGTTCAAGTTGTCTGCAATAAACCTGTTTGTGTTTATACAACCTGACTCTTCAATGCCTACTGAACCAAGAACACAGCAACTGCCATTATCAACAGCTTTGAATTGCTAATGCTTTGAAGAGCAATAGCCTGAATTCTCAAGACCATAGGCAGTCCTCCAAGCTTTGAGCTCAACCTTCAAAATCCTCCAGTACTTCTGAACTATAATTTTAAATGTGACAAACAGTAAAAGATATTTTATTCATGTTGCTGATTTTCCAGGGAGCAGCAGAAGATGAAAAGGGCAGGTTATGAAACTTGAGAGCTGTTTCCCCCAAACAACTAGTTAGCTGAAATTCAATTGCAGAGGCATCTATAAATACATGTCTCTTCCCTAATATATATGTTATATTCTGGTTTTGTTCCATTCTTTATTCTTTGAAACAAAAAACTTGGTATCTTGCTGCAGAGATAGAGTAGTCTACTGCAAAGGATATAGAAAATGTAGCTTTCTACTATACCTGCTTTGCTTATTTTTTCTTTCTGTTATCACTGTTTTTGAGCCGGTCTGGAGTCACCATGTAAGCCATTAGCTGCAATCATATGGATATTTGGAATACAGATAGTCCTCTTTTAGTAACCACAGTTGGAACTGGCAACTTGGCAAAGTGGTGGCTAAGCAAAACCATGACTGTTCTTATGATCTCACTTTAGCTTTCCTTTGCTTTACAGATCTGTGAAGATGATGAATGTGAGAATTGGGTGCAAAGTTACTTTTTCATTATCATCGCAGATAGTCACTAAAAAAAGCAGTTGCCAAACAAGGACTACTGCACAACATCGATATGATGATTGCTTCCACATTCGTAAAAACCTGCTGATGCTTCTGTCATTTAGGCAAATTTCTTTTCCGATGGCTAAACTATTATTTTCATCTCTTCTTTGCATGATGTTGTTGAGCAAACGTATTGTTTCCTAGGGTTGGGAAAGTGAAAGAAGGGAACAGATACACACTGAATTTGCCCCTATGGAAGGAAAAACAACATGAGACATCCTTCTTTCCCAGCAGTCCTATGCTCTTTGTAATGGAAATCTCATACTTGTTGCCAAGCTGTTTTTTCTTTTCTTCCAAAGTTCTGCCTAAATATGTATATAGAGTTTTTGTGTATGCAGAAAGGATTAATTTAATCATAATCAGCTTCAAACTGTATTCAGAAATCATATACAGCCCAAATACCCCTACTTTATCTAAAATTGCCTTATATTGTCTATGCCTTAAAGAAAATCATAAAGGAGAAGATCTTTACAAAATTATACTATAGTCCAAAAGAGTTGTTTATGGTGGATGTTCTTTTATACCTACAGTGATATGTTTATTTTGACATGTTACGCTTTTAATTGTACCTATAAATATGCATGTTGTAAGAAAAAAACAATTCTTTTGTGTCTGTAGGTAGAAGGCTTGTAGAAAAATAGATTTCTTAAAAGATAAAAAAAGAAATTCTTAAAAATGTTAGAAACAATTGGGTATGTGCAAGGCAGTGTTGCCTCTTGGCAACTGCCTAGAGTGGTCTCTACAATTTTCCTGACAAGAATGCCAGTAACCTTCCTACTTTCTCAGCCACTAATTTTCTTTTTGTTATATAAGGTACTAAACTTTCTCTATAACCCATTTTTCCCTAGGGAAAAAGTTTACCTATATATATATATTTATTATTTATTTATAAAATCTAGATACTGCCCATATCATTGTCTAGGTGAATCCTTTATGACTCAGTCTAGGGCAGGGGTGTCCAGCCTTGACAACTTTAAGACTCGTGGACTTCAACTTATAACCATTTTGGCTGAGGGATTCTGGGAGTTGAAGTCCACAAGTCTTAAAATGTGCCAAGGTTGGACAACCCTGGTCCTGGGTATAATATTCTGCACATTTCTTGAAACTGCAAAAGGTATGAATATAACTGCTTTATGGGAGGGTTTTTTTGTTTTTCTTTTAGGGTTTGATTTTTGTTTTGGCTCCTACTGCAGTGTAATTCATCCTTTCATCTCTGCAGTAGAAAGCTGTGTGAGTAACAGCTTAGTCTTTCTGTATACTGTGTTAAAAAAAGGTCTATCCATCCATCCATCTATCC
>JANHFO010002004.1:361120-372756 GCA_032468095.1 Pareas carinatus | reverse complement strand
TCTATCTATCTATCTATCTATCTATCTATCTATCTATCTATCTATCTATCTATCTATCTATCTATCTATCTCCATATATATATACACACAGACATACACACATCTTACATGTAATAGCCAGAATTAGCAAATATAGAAGACAGATGTTTCTGGTTAGTAATTAATTATAATTGTTATGTGTAAACTAGGAAAACTGTATATAATTCATTAGAGTAAAACTTTGTAAACATTCTCTGAAGCTGATGTCATAAATGAGCCAAGCATTTTGTTTACTTTTTATGTAAAACAAAAGATTGTGCTCTGTGAAACCGTGCATTTTTATTCTTCCATTTCAGCCACTAGAGGGATCCCCAAGAATGTTATTTAACAACATACAGTATGCAAAAAAGCCCACTATGTTCAAAATTCACCACTTGTTCAGCATTGCCTATCTTCTTTTCCTAAGGAGCTTCAAACCATCACAAAAATACATATATCCTAAATGGGATAGTGAATTCTTATTTCTTTAATGAAACTATACTTGAATATTAAAGCACCAATAGAAAAGGTATCAGCTTAATCAACGGTAAATGGTTACTTCTTTCTAAAATGAAGAATATTAAGTTTTGAAATTAGGACAATATCAACAATCAGTTTTTCATCTCCATGTTGACTCTTTTTTTCCTGTTTTGCCCTCCAGTAATGATAAAATCTTAAATCCAAAATAGTTTTGCCTTGCACAAGCAGATTCTGCAAATTTGTATTAATCCACAGGTCAGCTCTTTGAATGTTACACAGATACATCGTGTCGAATACCTTCAAAGACATCTTTCTTATAATTATAGAACTTACTTGTGGGCAGCAAAGGAACAAACTGTCTCTTTAAAAATGAAATCTAAATAGAGCCATGCTTATTAGATAAAAGGAACAAGTAATATTGGTTCATTAATATGAACATGCTGTTTAAGGGTAGGATTTTAAAACCTATAACTCTAACCTTTGCTTTAATGCGCACTGGTTGAAGTTTGTAATTTACATGACAGCTATTATGAGAGTACTAACTTTGATTTGCAAATTATTTTGAAAAGGTTACTGACTTATATAACTTGATTTTGTATTATTTCATTTTATTTTTAGTGACATCACTACCTTCAGTGTTTTGACACCTGGGGATTTCCAGACAGGTCCCTGAAGCTTTCTTGCGAAGATTTCAGAAGTGTTAGGCCATTGCCTCTTTCCTAGAGCTTAGAGGGAGTGACTGGCTCAAAGTCACCCAGCTGGCTTCATGCCTAAGTCATGGTCTTCTCATTTCTAGCTTGATGCCTTAAACACTACACCAAATTGGCTCTTTTATGCCTAGCATTAAACCTCGATACACACATTCTTGGCGTATGTAACAAAATTAGGAAGGCAATTATAGTTTAGTACCCTGATTCTCACACTCTCAAAAAAGTATGGGGATTTCAGTCCATATTAAATGCCTGTGTTGCTTTTCTTCCAGGCATTTAAGGTGTATCCATTGTTAAGATATGTCACTTTAATAATGATTTGGGGTACTTTTCTTGAAAAAAAAACCCCACATGTGTGATTGAAAGGAAGAAGTTATATCTAGTATATTTTCCAGGTCAGGAATTCTAAAATTTAAATGGCCAAAAACTAATTGTACTATTTTATATTTTCATCCAGTAGTGCACCACCTCTGGCTAATGGTCTTCTGTGCAATGGGCGGAGGGAGGCGTTATTAAGGTGGTGGCATTTTACCTGTTAAAATGTGATGAGTTCATGAAAGGTCATCTGCGCATTCTGCTGAGTGGATCCCTGGACTTTTTTCTACAGAAAAAGGATGAATGTGGACCATGTTTTGATCTTTGAATTACAGTAAGTGATAATAGCAGTCTGTACAGAAAAAATTTGCCAGACAGCCAATTAAGCTACATGATATCTGGGTTCAGACTCTACATCTAGATGAACAAACTCAAATCCCGCCATGCTAGACCCAAATAAATAAATGATAACTCATGACGGGTTGGTTCACATGATGTGCTAGGATTATACCCGGCTTCCCAAAATATGCTAACCCAGTACATTTTTGCTCAACCTAGGAGTGTAGCAGGTCACAACTGCAATTATGCAGAAGACAAGGGTAGCAAGCTACATACCCAGGCCACACAGTTTTCAGTTTGAGCCAGCACCTTGAAGTTAGGCTAGGAAAGAAGTGGGAGCTTCTCTTTCTACAGGCTTCATATTGTTTTGTGAATATGAACAATGAATACCTGAAAACAATGGGACTAATTAATCTTAAAAGTCAAATATTTTCATCTAAGTGGGTTGCTAGTCTGCTTTTTCTTTCATAGGACTCTTGGGCAATGTTGACTCACTGAAAATGTATTTACAAGTGCAAAATCAGAGGAGTCTGACTCTAATTCCAAGCCTCCATTTGGAGTCCCTTCACCCCACCCTTCCTGTCCCTTCTCCCTCTGAAGGCTGCTGTTCCATCTCTTCAGTCTTACCATGCTTGTGTATTCAAGAACAGCCATAGCAGCAGTTGTAGCATGAAGCTGTGGCAGAGGTGCGGGATTGGGCAGGTCCTTGGCAAATGCCAGGTTCCCAAAGCCAGCCCTGAGACTTTATTCTGTGCAGAGGGCAAGTTGCAAAAGCAAGACCACTTCTTGCAGCTTTAGAAGACAGAAATGAGAGTAAATAGTTCCTGCGGTTTTTCTTTTTAAAGAAGGATCCTATTTCTGCCCAGCTGCACCTGGGAGGTGGAACCTCTCCCTCCTTCTTTTCTAGACAAACGGCTCTTTCTTCTGTTTTCTCTGGAAGCAAATAATATCAACCAGAGGACAGGACTTTCCCACATCAAGCAGACCACTTGCATTAGAGAATGCAGGAAGCTGGACCATGAGGTGGCCTGTCACCTTTTAGCACTCTTTCAGAGCAGATCTTGCTCCCTTTTCTCAAAGTCACCTTCTGATCATGACAGCTGAACTCTTGAGAAAGCAGTTTCCCACCATTAGGGCACAGAGGAAACTTCAACCCTTAAATAGATATATCATAGATTATGATGATGATAATGACAATGAAGACAACAACAATGAAGGTATCCCACCCACCCCCATAAGTATGACACAGTCCTTATCTACATGTAGCTTCCCAAGTACTCCTAATGTTTCTTTGCCACCAAAATATTGTCCGCCCCATCTTACAATGAAGCTGGCTTCTCTCCAAGGTCATTATCTGAAGGTCATCTGAAAGATGCTACCCACCATGATCTGACAGCTGATGCTATTGCTGCCCAGAAGTAGAATTCAATTGTTATTATATTCTCATTGCTGTATTATGAGGGAACTTTCCTAAGGTAACAAACTTAAATTTCCTTGCTGGTTACTACTGTTAGTTTAGTAACAATAACAGTAATAGGGTTATAAGAAACATTGGAAGTCATCTAGTCGCAGCCCCCTGCTCTTGCGGAAGACCTATACTATTTCTAATAGATGACTGCCCAGTCTCTTCTTAAAAGCCTTCAGTTTTGGAGCAACCACAATTTCCGAAGACAATTTGTTCCACTAGTTAATTGTTCTTGCTGTTGGCAATTGCCTCTTTAGTTCTAGGATGCTTCTCTCCTTGGTTAGTTTCCATCCAATGTTTTTTTGTCCTGCCTATGGGTGTTTTGACAGCCCTTCAAGTATTGGAAGACTGTTATCATGTCGCCCCTGGTCCTTATTTTCACTAAACTAGGTATACCTAGTTCCTGCATACTGTTCCCATGCAGTTCCCATAATGTTGGTAGAAGTATTTGTCTGATATTTTCCCAGAAAAATGTGTGTAATATTACTAGACTAAGGGCACTTGGATTTCTAGCTGAAGATATTCAACTACTTCTGCCTGTATTTCTGCAGTTTTGTCCCTTGTCTGCTTTGTTTGTTTTTCCCCCTATTCTGTTTGCATTGGGAGGTTCTGGTGGCATGATTTTTCATTCAGTTTCCTATTACCATTCTGGCATTTCCTTTGTCTAAGTCTTTATTGATGTTAACAGATTTCTTTTCTCAAGACTTCTCTACCTAAAAATAAATGTATAGATGCAAACATTCCTTGTTGTGAAATGCAACAAAGAAATTCAATGTACGTGCTTTCAGGAAATCCTAGTGCTTTTTATGTACAATAGCAGCAAATATATACTCTTATAATACATCTTATATCATATTTAAATGTTCATATGGATTACTTACAAACACACTTTCTGTCATATGTAATTTGTCTCCTGATATGATTCAGTATCCATAGTAATCTTTGATCAAATGGATCCTTGAAATAATGGTGTCAATATTCTGATTCGAATCTGCATCATCACTGTACAAAGGAAAGATTAGTTTAACTACCAGGGGTCCATTTGTATGAATTTCTTATAGAAAGACTTTGATGCCCATTTCTTTTCCAAATAAAAAGAAGAGGAGGTTTAAAAAAGGATAATGGCAAACCATTTCAATATCAGGCTGAGAAAAGTTCCCAGACATGTTCGTGTAAACTGACAGGAATGTTGTTCCACCTAAAAAAGTGATGATTTCATTTTTTAAAACCATATTAATGTGGAAGCTTTAGATATAACCTATATGTTACTTTCTGGTTGATTTCATCGCCA
This sequence comes from Pareas carinatus, assembly GCA_032468095.1. Classification (NCBI taxonomy): domain Eukaryota; kingdom Metazoa; phylum Chordata; class Lepidosauria; order Squamata; family Pareidae; genus Pareas; species Pareas carinatus. Next base: position 368,138 of record JANHFO010002004.1, on the reverse strand, counting down.
TGAAGAGGAAGATCCTATCTCATCCCTGGGACTGCCTAGAGTTCAGAGGCTTGAGATGCAAAGGTTTGTAGAAAATTCACTTCGTGCCTAACTATATTGGAACTACCTAAGGCAATCCCATTATATAATGGTTTAAATTGTTATTTATTAAATAATAAATTATGTATAGGTATAAGCCCGAATGGTGCTCCAAAAAAAAAGCAGAGTCTACGTGGGAGTTTCTGTAGCTACTCCCTAACCCAAGAGTAAGCGCTTAAGCTGGCATTTATTGTCTTTGAAGCAATATTGTGACAATCCAAATCCTATGTACTTTGCTCCATATGTTCTTGCCTGCTTTGGATTACTGCTGTATGGTTCCTTGTAGTCTGTCTCTTTTATAACCTCACATTAAGATTGTTGCTTGCTTCCTCAATCACCTCTCAAGTTCTTGATTTTGACAGTTCACAAACCTACTTGGGATCTTCTTCATATGATCCTGCTTCAAGGTGCATATTTCTCTGTTCTTAGCTAAAGTACACTAGGCAGCAATCCCTCTACCTATTAGTAGTTCTGTGAATTCTTTTGCCTACACTGAATTGGAAGGAGGCACATTCAGTGGAAAAGCACTGGCAATTGAATGGCCATTTTTAGGAATGTGTTCCTGCTGCTCTTCAGTGCAATACCGCATGACAAGAAAGCATCCATAGAGTATTAGTGCCAAGTTAGGAGCTCTCTTAGTTGTCCTCCTTATGCAACATCATATGTCTCATTGCAAGCAACTCTGCCAATGACATGAAATTTCCAATAAAGCAACCTGATTAGATAAAAGCACTGTTGGCCTCTTTTGTCCTGCTTCCTTGACAAACCTAGGCCATAATTATAAAGTAGGTTACTAGGAACAGGCAATCCAGGTGACTGTGCATACATTCTATTGCAATCAGTGGTTTACTTCTAAATGAATGTACCTAGGGCAGAGCTTATTTAGGACTGGTCAAGTTTAGTTACAATCCAGCAATTTCTGAAGCAATTTCTGTTGTCTTTACTCCTATATTAGCATATGTCAAGCACAGTTGATAACTGAAAAACAGTTTCTGAAGATAAAGTAAAATTTTAAATAGCATATTGAAAATATTGCCATGAGAGCCACTACTTATAACGTCAATAATTACTTTATTGACTGATCCAACTGCAGTTCAGGAGAAAACTTGGTAGTTAGGAAACTATTTGTCCAGAGGGGTTCAAGAGAGAAACTGAGACAATGACATTAGACTTCTTTCCTCCTCACTTTCCAATCCTTCTGTATTCATTACCTAGAACTAGGTCTTCTGTAGAAGCCTTGACACTGCATTTTGTAAACTTCATGCAGCTTTTTAAAGTCAAAGCTGGCCAAATTTCTTTACTTATGTCACCTTACCTTGTTTTAAGAGTTCCTTGTTGCTTTTTTTATTTCACCCCACCCTTCCTGGCCTCTGGAATGCATCTCCTTGCCACTTCCTTGTCTCATTAATGGAAGTTATTATTCTGGCATGATGTCTAGGCAGCTGAGTGGATAATTCATTTGTACCAACAATCTCCTGGAAATGTCTTCAATTGGTCTCAGGGTTAGTTTGCCCTAAAACATTACAGATAGCCATGGGTGAGAAATTCAAGGAAATGAAAGATTTATAGTGTAGATTCAAGAGGGAAAGGTTTCAAAGATGTATAAACAATAAAGTAGCAATAGAAGGCTAGGTACAGAACATGAATTGTTGGCAGCAAGTCTTCCATTGTCATCACATTTGATGGTGTCATGAATCATTCTTATATACAGGACAATAAAGGAATCAAATATCTACAATGTAATCTGGTCCCATTATAATAATATAGATCACAGGTTGAATAATGAAGAGGAGATGGAATTGTGTTTTTTTGGGGGTAAATAATTTTTTTATTTCAGACAAACAAATAGACAAGTACACAAACATACAAACATACAATGATGATCAAGAGAGAAAACCTCATACATAAACATACAAACATACAATGGTGGTCAAGGGAAAAGAAACCTCATCTACAAGTGTTTAAGAGACCTAAAGATATTGAGCAGGTATAAAGGTAAAATCCATAAAAGATAATTTTACATCTCTATCAACAATAGTTATTCAAGGAAGGAAAAGGAGATTTAACACAGATTATATTTCCAACGAACATAGTTCCCAATCTTTTCTTAGTGTGTGTGTTCAAGAAGAAGTGAGGAAATTTAACATCCAAATTTCTCTCTAGGTTATATCTCTTATTCTCATCCTCTTTACTTTCTTTCTTCCACCTCCTTGATTCTTTCTCTTTCTCATCTCTTCAACTTCCTTGTTCCCTTTTCTCATTCTTTCTTATTTCCCCTTCTTTTCCTTCCCCTTTCTATCTAACACTCTCCATCTCTTACTCAACCACTCATTGCTTCCCTCCTTATTTATCTCCTTTCTCCATCTCTCTCCTTTACCTTTTCTTTCTCTTGTCTCCTAACTTCCTCTTACTCTCTTACCTACTTCTCCTCTCTGCCCTCTTTCCACACCTTGTTCTCTTCCTATATTTTCTTTCCTCTTTCTTCTCCCCTTCCTCTTTCCTTCTTCTTTAACAACCAGCCTGGTTTCAAACAAATCATTCTTTTCACTCAATCATCTTTGTACCCATTCTGTTTTTACTCCCTCTTCTTCTTTTATCGCTTTTAAATCTCACCAATGTCTTTTTTTCCATTTCTCTTCTCCCTTTTCCTTAATTATAATTTTTAGAGAGTTAACCATTTATTATATTGAACTCCCCCCTTTCTACTTTTGAAGTAACTAAGAATAGTAATCTTTCTTCAAACTCTACCTTTCCTTTTCATATCAAATTCTAGCTTTAATTCATTTCAAACATTGTTCTAACCACATTACATACCTTACTCAACATTCTATGACCATCCATTTCATTACTTTTATTCAAAATTTAATCCCCTTTGCAATTAATTATACTTACTCTACTTTATTTCAGCATTTTAAACCCATTTACAATTAGTTTTGATTACTCTACCTTTTCCCCCTTAGTTCCCCTTTTGTGACCTCTATAATCCTTTCAAAGCATAATCAATCATCATAGCCATAATCAATTCCATACATTCTCTTTATCCCAAATGTTTACTTACTTTATAATGTGATTATTTTCTCTAGTCAATACTCTTTTACATGTAACATATAACATTAACACTTGTAGTTTTGCTTTTGCTTTATAGAGTCTTCTTTCCATCTTTAATCTCCAAAATTCCTGTTTGGTTCTAATCTCTTCAGTTTGAGTGTTTCCATTTTTTCCCTCTGGATCTTTATTTCCACCTCCATTTCTTTTTGGGCAAAGTTTTTTTACAACATTTTCCTTTTTGCAGTCTTTTAAGAAAGGTCTTGGAACTTTTCCTTTTCTTATTCGCTGTGTGAGCTGTTCCATGTCTTACAAGTCTCTGTTTTCTGCTTCCTTATCTCAGTCTCTTTCGCCTGGTAATTTCCTTTTTAACTTCTTCTTTCTTAAATTTCTTTTCAATTTGCTGTTTTAATAATAGTTCTTTCTGCATTCTCATTTCTTTAATGATTTTGAAAAATCTAATCATGAAGGGTGATTGCATCATTTCCTCTTCTTGTTGTTTAAAAGTATAATCTTTCCCACTCCAAGTTTTTAATTTTCAAATTTTTAAATCCAAAATCTTATCATGTATATTCCAAACCTTTTGATTTAAGTCCAAATCCAAATCCAAATTCTTTTTCTCAATCTCCAGATACTTTTAACATTTTCCTCTCAACCCTCCGCCTTCCAAATCCGTCCCTGCCAGCATCATCTAACTGTCCTTTACACTTTCAGTCACCATTTTATAAATCTTCACTAGATCACATCCATTCTATTCTTTGTTTGCCCTTTCAATATACGAATATTGAGGAAAGTACATGAGTAAAGAAAAGATTTTTTTACCCTCACCAAACTGGCAGGTTCTTGCTTTGACTTCCATAGACTTTTTATTAGATCTTTGTTTCTGCCCTTAGTTCCCGGCTTGTGATGCCTGAAAATGGCTTTTCTGCTTACTGGAGAATAGGAATAAAGTCATCTGGTTCATGCTGGTCGCCACCAAGTGCTTCTTCGAACTTTGCCTCCCTCTTCAATCGCCTCTCTGGGGTGATATCGGATCCAAAGGCCCCCAATGTAATAGAAGAAAAGGACTTTCGCAGCCAGAACCCCCAGCTGCTAGGTCCTCGTCCACCGCAAACCAGAACCGGAAGTGGGGATTAATGCTCATCTTGTACCTTCTTGCTGTGGTCTGAAAAGAACAAATAGTAAGAAATTCAATTTTGGGAATGGAGATAGCACTTTAAAACCTTGTTCCTTTCCAGATGCTGTGGTTGGTTTCTTCTTTTCTAGTCACACCTTCATTGCTGTTGGGGGGACAATTATTCCCACTGCCTTCTTTCCTCAGCAAGCAGAGCAAAAGTAGAAGAGAAGCAACAAGCACTGTGGATGGCAGCGTGGCAATAATTTCATTTAGCAGTGTTACCCAAAGGTAAAACAGTTCAATTTCTGGATTGCAATTTTCTGTTCGTTCGTTCATGAATGAATGATTGGACTACAGCATCCATCACTCCTGGCAAATGGCCACACCAGGACGGGAGAAGCCAAGGGGAGATAGAGATAGTTATATCTGGAGAGCCAACAGGATTGCTGTCTTTCCTGACTTTTATGCCCTCCAGATGTGTTATATTATCAACTCCAACTATCCTAGCATGTCTGGCTAACTGTTGTTTATTCTACATTAATTACACTAGGGAACTATGTGTGTGTGTGTGTGTAAATTTGAAATGGAAGCCCAGCTTCTCTGCTTCTTGCCTAAATGAGAAGGTGACTTCCTTCCACCCTCCCCATTGCTGGTGGTCTGACAGCTGCATTCTTCCTAATCTTAGCTGCTGGGCATGAGGGAATCTTGTGCTAATGTATGATAATAGTTCTCTCTTCCTGGAACCAGCTGCTTTGCTTTGAATGAGAAAGCTTTCCTCTTCCTCTGTCTCTCCCCTATCCCTCTAAACCCAACCCCCCAGAAGCCTGTCAGATCAGTTTCATCTGTTGAATCTCATCCTTAAAGCAGAACTAAATTCTAAATGCAACACTACAAGCCACAACATCTGTAGGATCAATATACACCAGAGACAGCAGTTGTTGTTGTTTTTTAAAAAAGAGCATAAAATAAATGGCTTTCGAACAAGGATCTCTCCTACTTCTCCCTCTCTTCCCCCTCCCTCTCTCTCTCACTCCTTCCTTCTCCCTCTCTCCCTCTTCATAGACAGTCTAATGCCACAATGGAAAGCATTTTTTACAACTATCTTTGTGCTATCAGGTCAGTTAACATATGACACTAATAAGCCACTAGGCAGTTTACCCAAATGAAAATGTGCAAGAATCTGCAGCACTGGCAGACATTTTAATTGTACAATTTTAGGAAGCGTGATTTCCAAAAGAATTGAAATACTTTGCAATTGTTATATTACCGCCAGTGTGAGATCTGAAGGGCTGGGGACCAGCTTTCATTCAGACAAATAGCAGACAACATATCGTGCATTATAAACACTGAACTCAGACACATTTTTGAAAAGTTAAAAATAAATGATCGAATTAAATGGAAATCCCAAGTGCTTTATACCAGGAAGAGAAAGTGGGAAGAAAAGATTAATGAAAGGGTCATCATTCACACTGGTTGATTAAAATATATATGCAATAAATACTCTCCAATCTGTTGAGTAACATATGCTAAGTTTCAGAAAATGGCAAATTGAGTTTCACTCCATATTTGCATTTGCAGTTTTTAGGGTACTTTACTCTTATCCCCTCTTCCTTTCCCAGATCAGTTTTCATTTATAAAGAGTACTTTAACATCCTCCAAACAGGAGGGAGAAATTAAGGAGACTAACTAGATGGCTTAACCCAGGGTGCCTAAATCTAGTCCTGCAGGTGTTGGGACTACAGCTTCTAGAATCTGGAACCTGTGATTCCATTACATCTGGAGGAACCTGCTCAGAGAAAACTGGAGATGCACACAAAGTTGAGGTGAAGTTCTATTACGTTTAGTGGTGTTTTTTTTAAAAAAATCATTGCATGCTTATAGGCCCATATTATGCATGTATCTGTAGCCTGGATCTTTGTGAAGATTCTTTTCTCATACAGTCAGAACACCTTTACCACGTCAAAGGAGAAGACTCAATATTGGGTGTTTCTATGCACTTCAGTTGTTTAGATACTGAGATCCTTAGTCTGGTTTTGGGTTGTGCTCACAGAAATGTGGCTACCTCTTTGTGGGGAGTGCATTTAAAGGACAGCTGCCCCACTCCTATGGGTATTGTGTTTCTAAGCAATGCTGCAGTTTCTAGGGAGATGCGAACAAAAAAAGGAAGTTCTAAAGCTTTCCTGAGATATGGACTAGTGTAGAGCTATGCAGATTAGTGCAGAACTCTTCCTCACCTCTACCTAACTGCTTACCCCCACCCTCCAATATTCCCATTAAAGTACCATCATCCCTTCCCAAACCCATGAGTCAGACAGGTCTGAGTAATCCTTAATGCTACTGGGTTTAAAACCATATTTCTACGTTTATTATGGCACCACCCAAGGGCAACTTCAAGCTGGTTCACAATCAGGACATGTAACTCCATCACTAAGCCACACAGTCAATAAGCAAAGTATAGCATGATTGTGATAAGACTGCTGTTAAGCGAGATATCATATGATGGCACTTTTGATTTTACTGCCAGCTTTTCCATTGACTCTGCTTGTCATAATTCAGTGGTGAAGCATGCAAATGACGGTCGCATGACTATGGAGATGTTGCAATGGTGGTAATACTCCTTCCCAACTCCCTCCCCCTCTTCCCATTCCCTTTCCCCTACACCCCATAATTTTGTAAATATTGTTTAAGTTCTATGTTAGTTATTCAGGTTTATCTGTACACCACCAATTCCCCCCTTTCCCCTTCCGACTCCCTTCCCTTCTTCTCATTCCCTTCCCC
>JANHFO010002004.1:321852-341094 GCA_032468095.1 Pareas carinatus | reverse complement strand
AATCTTGTGCCTTCCAGATACTTTAAATTACAACTGTTGTCTGTGTGTTTCCTGTATGATATAAAACTATAGGATTGTTTTCTATCTTGTTTCATAATCACATTTATTTTCTAAACAATCCTGTAAAGCAAATCACATTGTGGGCAACTGTGTTGGAGCTTTGCCAAATGAATATTATTTGAAATCTCTTTTCTCTGATTCAGTCTGGAATTCAACTCAAAAGATCACATATAATAGAAAAGACAACTGTTTGTAGAAACCATGTTTGTATGTCATGCCATCTGTACTGAAATAACTTTGTATGTTTATTTTACTCAGTGCACAGACCACTTTTTGTCTAGAAGAGATTTGAAGGTGGCGTGTTATAAAAAGATAAGTTCTGCATAATAGCAACATTACCATGTGACATAGTGAAACATGTGTAGCAGTGCTTCAACATAATGATAGGAAAGTTCAGCTGTTAACCAGCAGTTTACAAAGGTGTTCATGAAAAATTTACAAGCTGGACATGCTAAAAGAAAAAGCTAATGAGAACCTTTCACCTATTTCATTTGTTTGTATTCAGGAAATAAGATCAAGTCAGGGCACACTGAATGTGTCTGCTCTAATTAGGTCGAATATGATTCACTGGCGGATTGCAAGGTTGATGCGAGACTGTCATTAAATCATTCTACTACACAGGAGAAGATTATTTGCATGGTTTGATATAATTCCAAACAGGTTATTTGGCATTTTAAGGAGCCAATCATGTGTTCTCATTTCTTTGCAAGTAGAATCAGGGTCAGTATAATTATATGAATACCAAACAGGAACATTGCAAGATATAAGTCAAGCGGTAACTAAATTTCAGAAGTACCTGGTTTCTGAGCAATACTATAGGCACCATTCCATTATTCTAATAACTGCTGCTTGAATAAATATACATACAGCTTTTATACAGGCAAGAAGAATACTGGTGATTAAACCCTGCATCAAAAATACGAAACGATGAATACTGTATGAATTCTGGAAAGCAAATTGTTACACTTATTACAATAAAGATAGTCCTTGATTGATGTCCACAACTGAGCCCAAAATGTGTGCTGCTAAGTGAGACTGATGTTAAGTGAATTTTGCTCCATTTTACAACCTTTCTTGTTCCAGTTGTTAAGTGAATCACTGCAGTTGTTAAATTAGTTACATGGTTGTTAAGTAAATCTGACTTTCCTCACTGACTTTGCTTGTCAGAAGGTCGCAAAAGGTGAACATGTAACCTTGGGACATCATAAATATGTAACATGGAACATAGACTAATAGTTGCTAATAAAAATAACAACCAGTAATAACCAATAATAATAATAACCGGTTGCTAAGCAACTGAAATTTGATCATGTGATCATGGGGATGCTGCAACCGTTATATGAAAAACTTCATAAGTCACGTTTTTCAGTGCCATTGTAACTTTGAATGGAAGGAATGACTATTGAATTTTCTTAGCGGTGAGTTAAATTTTCACTGTCTTGATTTAGAATGACTTCACCTAAATTATGTCCATTTTTAAGCTAACGCAAAACTATTCCTGATTAATGCATTTTAAATTCAAACTAAACTGGTTATTAATGTATGCAGAAAATGCCCATCTCTAATGCCCATCTTGTTGTACCTGATGAGAAGTGGGTGGGGTGAAATCTCAGTATACTGTCTGCAGGCACAGTCTGGGCAAACAGATTCTGTTTGTAAGAGAGTCAGGGGGATGGCCTTGACAGAAATATGTAAAAGCGATTAGCTAGGTAAGAAGGGCTGAAATATAATTTTTTAAAGTCTAGAACACTGAGTTAAGATTTTGAAGTGGTTCAGATAGACACCTCCCTAATTCACTGGAATATAAGAAGGAAGAGGATGTACAGCACAGTCAGACATACACGATTCTGTTATTATAAGTCACTTTCAATAAAATAGTTTAGCCCTCCTGTGGATTGATTTCTTTGTCTTATCTACCTAGCAGGGTTGACAGGATATCAGAAAGTTATTTATGTGTGCAGATTGCAGAAAGAGGTTGTACAACCTTTTTAAAAGAGATTTCTTATCCCTTGAACTCCCTTCTTTCAAATGTCAGGACACCACTAATGTTCCTTGTGTACTAAGAACTGAGTTCACACAATTCACTAAGCCAGAATCTGGTTACAGTACTTTTATTTTGGCTTGGCAGATCATGCAAGCTCCAAAAGTTGTAATTTATTCACCAAATTATGGTTCATCAAAGCATGACTCACTATCATATGCCATTCAGCTCATGAGGAAGGTTTGCTTATTTTCCGTAAAAGTCAGGATGGTGCAAGAAAAGACGTACATGGAAAGTAAGGTTGAATTAATTGTATGCATGTATGACATCATAAATTGTTCAACAAGATACACAGAATGTGTATTTATTTCATGAGAGTACTTTTAATTCCTTTTCTATTTCATGCATGTGTCTTTCACATTGTTCCATATTCAATATATTTGTGTATACCGGTATATATATTTCTTCCTAAATTATAGCTTTTATCTATTTTCCACAGATTTTGTATGCGCAATTAAACTCAGTGAGAAAGTGGCATGTATTTTCTCTGAAAAACAAAATCTCTAATTGAGATTCTGTTTGTATACATAGCTAAAGTTCACTGTATGAACATACATTCCACACTCCTTATTTTCTTAAAGAGTAAATTATTGAAGACAATAATTTCTATAAAAGTTCACAATGTCCCAAATAATTAGAAACCTTGAAAGCTAGGTTACATTATGTACCCTACCTAGGGAGCAGCATCACATACTGTATTGAGTTATGCTACTTTGGCTCTGTGTCTTATGTTTACATCATAAACATATGACAGTCATCTACCTATAGTAGATACTTTCCAAACATTTAGAAGAGAGAATAGATTTTTGTTTACCACGTATGAACATCTACTTTCAATTTCTTTACCATTAGCCTGCCAAAACGTGGTAAAGATGTGACTCTTCCCCTAAGTGCTGGAATAGAGTGTAATTGGAACCTCAAGAGGGTGGCAGTGATTGTGAGAAGAACACCAATGCAAAATTATGCTATTAAAAACAGTGGAGGGGAAAAAATCCCTACCCACCACTCACATGAAATAGAGGTAGACCCAAACATCCTGCCATTGGTGTTTGTAATTCTCCAATTAGGGTTGTTCTGTCTACAAAATAAATCAGTGTAAGCGGAAAAGTTGATAGGATCTATCCAATACTAAAAAAAAACCTTGCTACTTATACAATTCAATTTTGTAATTTTATTTGTATTTGTATCGCACCTTTATTATTTTTACAAATAAGTCAAGGCAGCGAACCTATCCAACACACCTTCCTCTTCCTATTTTTCCCACAGCACCAATCCTGTGAGATGAGTTGGGCTGAGAGAGAGTGACTGGCCTCAAATCACCCAATTTTCATAGCTAAGGCAGAACTTGAATTCACGGCCAGCTACTTTCTAGCCTGGTGTCTTAGCCACTAGACCAAACTGACTCTCATTTGCTAGTTTTTAAGATGTGTTTATTTATTTGATTGATTGACTGATTGATTGATTGATTGATTGATTTGGCTATTCAATCCACAAAAATGACTTTGGGTGGCTTACAGTTGTTTAACAGTATATATATTTGTGTGAAAGTATGTGTATGGCATGTTTAGATTATTCATTAAAAGCATGTTCGTTTCATAGAATTGGAAAATAAAATGTTGAAAAATGTTGACTTGACTTCAGAGTTTATTTTATAAGCAATGGTTTTATCTGAATTTTTCATAGAGAAATATAAAGCAGCCAAGAATTTAAAACAAACTATTCGAAGTCATTTATGTGTATGTGTGTGTGTGTATGTGTCATATTTGTATGGCCACCCATCTCACAAAAGCATAATTCTGGATGGTGGACAACAGTGAACGATGCTTCATTAATGCAGTTGTGTGTATACGTTTTTATAATTTACCCAGATGTACTTATTATTCAGATATTATACTTTCAAATACTTCTTTTACTTTCTCTGTCTGCTATCTTGATTTTACATTACTATCCTAATTATTGTTTGTATTATTTGTGCCATTTTTATAGAACTTGTCAGGATTGCTACCTTTTGAATATTCAGTAGCTATTGCTTCTGTTTATCTTCTAAAGTACATTTTATTTTAGAACAGAATAGAAATTAAGTTAATCTAATTGTAAGAATATACTATGGACATGACAGTACAGATTCTTAGATAAAATTTGAGGGCAAATCTCTGACTAATATATGGCTTCTAATGATAAAATAATACCATTCAGTATAGGTAACCCTTGAATTACAACCATTAATTTAGGCACTTTTAGTTACTTATGATCATTTTGTACACTTACAATCCTTGCAGCATTTTGTGTTCAAAATTTGGACACTTGGCAACTGGAATGTATATGTGAGGGTTGCAGTGTCCTGGAAAGTTGTATTAACTTTTTCTGACCTTATAACAAGCCAAGTCAATAGCAAAGTCAGATTCACTTAATAACTGTATTACTAACTTAACAACTGTGGCAAGAAAGTCATAAAATGGGGCAAAATTCCCTTAGCTACTGCCTTGCTTAGGAATGGAAATTTTATGCTCAATTGTAGTTATAAGGTGAGGACTTCCTGTAGTTAGGACCAGGATCAAGATAAAACTCTCATGCAGTTTGCTTTAATGGAGCCTCACTAAATAGAAGCTGCTTTATTTCTAACACAAATCCAGAAAAATCCTTGTTAAACCTTAATCTGAATTTACAGAACTAAACTATTATGTTCTCATAAAATATGCCTGAGCAAATAAATAATTTTATGAGAGCACTTCTTGCTTGTCAGTCACTGGGATTTCATAGCATGGCAAATCAATAAAACAGAACCCAATACTAGCCTGGTCTAACTAGTTGTGTGAATGTATCTTCTGTAAGGTTATTTTTTTAAAAAACAAAGAAACAATATATTAATGTCAACAAAAGGGTTAAATAAAAATTTGCAAAATGTTCATTTGGAGGGGAAGAAATTAACTTTTTTTAATTCATGTCCATAGCGTAGCATCGCATCCTGCAGCTAATAATACCATTCCAGAGAGATTGTAACCTTAAGAAATAATTTCTATATATGTAAAAAAATATTATGTGAGATACAAGAGATGAACATTTGCATTGCAAGGTCAACATCGGTAGTATTTTGATTGCAAAACCATATGTATCTCTTGAAGCCTAGATTTTGGCTAGATTGTTCCCTCAATTTAAGTGGGAGGTTTAAATTTGCCAGTCACACAGACTTATTAATTTGAAGTACTAATGACCTAAAGCCTTGAAATTTTTGTAGCTATGAAGGCCCAGACAGAGGCATTGACTTCCTGTTCCCTTGCCAAATAGGATAAAAAAATATCCCTTTTTATAAAAATCCCTTTTTATATCCCTTTTTATAAATCCCTTTTTATAACCCTAACCTATTGTGTCTCTCCTTCAAACAGTTAAATACTACTGAAAATTGAAGTTCATGCTTCTTTAAGCCAATAAACTCTGATTAATCCAAGAACTGATAAATCCAAGATTGTCTTAATTTTTTAAATAAAAGTAATTACGAATGCTTAGTGATATTAAAAATCGTTTGCAGTAAAGTGATTGTTATTTCAATTCATGAGAGCTTTAGTACAATGTAATTTGGTGCATATTTAAAAGAGAACACCTGATAAAAGCTTGTTTAGTTTTGAAACAAGTAAAAAAAATCAAATGAATGATAAACTGTTCAAAGATTGCAATAAATCATTATAAGTATTTAATTTTGGCCTCTATGAAAGCAATTAAAACATGACAACTGTTGATAGAATTCCAGTGTATCCTGCCTGGGAATAGTTTCCTTTGAATTGAATGGGACTTATGTCAGAGAAAAGTGGATTGATATTTTCTTGACTGTCAAAAGTCAGTAAAAGGGAAACTAGGCATGCTTTTGGTTTGAATTTAAGACATGCTTAACTCCGAGTTTCACTATTATTTCTGCTTGTTTATTATCGCTTTAGTTCTGTCCTGAACTCATTGTATTAGCTCATCAAGGGAGTTGTAGAAGTCCAGGAATGTGAAATTCAGTGAGAAACTAGCACCTCTGTGAAAAGTGTTGGAATGTTCCAGGGTGTCCTTGAGGATTAGTTAGTGTCTTTCACAAGAATGAACCCCCTGTCAACAGTCTTGGTCATGGGCAAACACCAGCCAAGCATACATAAGTTCTTATCAGCTCTAGTTAGTCTATGCATTCAAAAAAAGCAATGTCATAAAAACCTTCAGTGGCTGGTAATTCCACAGCTCCGAGCTAGAGCTGAAAAGAATTCCCAAACAACGCAGACCTCTTATCAGCTCTAATTGCTAGGCAGTGAAGAATGGATGTTTGTTCAACGTCATACAGTCTTAAAAGCTGCGTGGTGGGTTATGCTGTAGAGATTCTGAAATGTTTAGCCTGTGGGATGTTCAGTGGAAATTGGAGAAACACAAATGTTAATAGTAATTTAAGCTTAAGTATATGAATATCAAAGGAAAGATAGGGTTTGCAGGGAGAATAGCTGTTCATTTTGTACATTAAGGATACAAACAGGAATTTATGCAACATGGTTTCTGTTGGATAAACTGTTGTGAAGTATTGTCTTTAAATCCAGTTTAATTTTATTCAAGGAAAATTTTATTAGTGACTACACAGTATTAGGATATAATGCTGAAGTGGCATCAGTTGTGCTGGTTGATAACTAATGGCAGACTTGAGGAGGAAAGAGTGCATCCAGCCTGGCCCTCCTTGATCTCCTGATGGAATGTAAAGAACGAAGATCTGATCTTGGGAATGAGAAAGGAATGAGTGAGGTGTTATGCAGGGGCTCTCTGCTTATGAAATAATATCTTCTGAAAGAAACTCAACATAATCCTGCCTTGATTTTATTTTACATCAAATGGATCAGAGAGAAACTCCAATAGGGTTTCAAGATTCTGTAATTTCCATCTACAACAATAAACTCTGCTGGTTTTTTAACCTTGTCTCAAAGGGTTGATAGAGGTCTTCAACATTATCAACTATGGTATTCTTCTGGATTGTCTCAGAGGTTGGAAATGGGAAACATTGTCTTGAGGTTAGTTTTATTCCTCTGCGTTTAACTCCAGTCTTTTTTTTGGGGGGGGGTGACTGCCCATAAGAGGAATGCCTCAACCTCTGCTCTCTTTCTACTTCTAATTAACATCTGTATGGAGCTGCTGGGTGTCATTCATCATATGGGGTGAAGTATCATCATTATGCTGATGAAATCAAATGTACATCTCTCTCTAACCAATCAAGTAATACTGTCAAGGTCCTTTTCAAATGTCTGGAGGCTAAAGGGGCATGGATGAGGAAGAATGGGCTTTAGTTTAACTCACATAATGGTATGTGAGAATGACATTAATGGAAGGAACGAATAGATGAACAAAGCAAATTTGCTACTGGAAGGAAGGAATAGATGAACAAAGCAAATATACCAAAAAGTAAAAAAGGAAGATAAAAAGGTATTTTTTTTAAAAAAAGAACTGTTTTTGAACGCTCTCTCCTTAAACATCTGCTAATGTGTGATGCTTATACACATTTAAACCCTCTATCAAACTTTAGGTGACTGTATTTGTTATGCTGCATGATATGTTGTATGTATGGGAAACATTCTTGCTTATATCTAGTTAAACTGTGTGTATACTGTATAATAAACTTTATTGCATAGTTTTGCCATTGCTACATTTTCTCCAAGTTTAAATTCCAAGTCAGATATTGTTGGAATTCTATGTTTCTTCTGATGTTGAGCAAAATTTATCTTGTTCAATCTTTTGCCTGAGCCACATTGAGTAAAGAGGAATTGACTTCCGCCGCATATAAAATATCTAATATACCTAAAGTATATAAATATTTTAATTGCAATCTTGTGCATTACTAACTGTCTAGGACTGCATATGGCCCATGGGCTAAGGATTGAAAATGCCTACTCTAAAAGCATATAACTCACTAACATTATACTGCTTCTTGATACCTAGTTAAAAACTGTGGTTTCGTTTCAGATTAATTTTCAAAGTGAAACTCAGTGAAAACTGATGACACTAAAATCATCAAGTGAAGAAGATATTAGAAATAGTCTCATTTCATATGCTTCATGTTTTATTCAGTTTCCTAAAATTAGAGAGAAAGATTGCTCTTCTCATAAAGCAAGAAGAGTTGGATAACTTTTTATGAACCTTCATTCAACTGTATAAATATTTTTAATAAATGACTCCTTTCTCCAGGGTATATAGTATTCACATTTTTTAGAATAGCCTCTCCCAGCTTGGTGCCATCCAGTTTATGGAACTTCTGTTACCACCAGACAAAACCACTGGAAGATTTAGGAAAGACTGATTTGCAGAATTTGACTAGAAATATTGCATGAAATTGTACTTTGCTATTCTTGCCAAGGAATAACACAAATGCTAATTAAGTAAAAACATATTTCACATTTATTGCAAGGCCTTTCAGCATTTACTGAAACATTTACTGGTAAAGCTGATTAGTTACTGGATACTTGATTTTCATTGGAAAATTCAGAGAAGCATAACTTCAACATCCAGTGATTGTTTGCATCATCCATTGATTCAGTCCACAGTTGCTGAGCTTTCCATAAAACCAAGCAAAGCCGTTTCTCAGTCACCTTGACAGGACCATTCCAGTTCAGCTATGACTAAATCTGAGTGATTTTATCTGCCAGATGCCTGGAATATTCTTCACAGCAGCTCAGTAAATAGTCCTATGCACTGGGCTTGTCCCTCCCACACAATGAGTAGGTCATCTGGGTCATCAGGGACGACTCACACCCTGGTCAACCTTTCTTTATTCTCCTACCATCGGGATATGGGTAGCCATAGAAACAGGCTGAAGAATATTTTTTATCCGTGGACTGTCAGACTTCTAAACAAAAAATAATATTATAACAACGTGAGTTGGTTGACTTGTGGGGCCGGCACGAGTTCACATTATGAAATAGGACTGGGTGCTTGTTAGTCGGTTCACTGGGCTAGGGACTCTTTGTCTTTGTCTTCACTGAGTTGTTTGCATGTGTTGGGGGGAGTGCACAAAGGGAGACTCAGCCAATCTCATTGTACACATGTTGTACTATGACAATAAAGGTTTCGATTCAATTCAATCTGCAAAGGGGCTACTAGATGGCTATTTCATAGACATGATAAGAATGGATTTAACTGCTTTTGTTACCACAGTGTTATTCATAACACGAGCTCTTACATGTGCTTGGTCAGTTTATACTTTGTCTCTGTCCAATGACACTCTCGTCACCTCTTCTGACATTTCATCTCCCAGAGTTCTTAAGAAAACCAAAGGGACCTAGGAATTAACATACAGTGAGAAGCCTCGTAAGAACTTGACTATAGCCACCAAATAGAATCCTCATATTCTCAAGGAAGATCTTTTATTAAGTGGGCCAAAACAGGAGTATCAGGTTCATAATGAAAAATGTGATATTTTGGATATCCTCAATTCCAAGTTATGTAACTGAATTGTGTCTAGCAACAACATGAGACTCAGTTAAGTTGGTAGTACAACAAATTCATCTACGAGCAATCCTAGTCAGCTGTCTGGCCATAATCCTGTTGAATTCCAAATAGTTTTGAAGGCCATTACATTTAGAAAAGCTTACTCAATTTTGCATCTTTAAGAACATATGCAATTGTCATAGTGATCATAGTTTAAATATGCTCTCCTGTGTGCTCCTGAAATCTGGATGTTCAGGTTTGGAGCTAAGGGAAAAGTATACAAAGACCATAAATCTGAGTGTAATTCTGTCTAGCACAGGTTGAATCTTATTCTCTGATCAGTGTTTTGAGTAACAAGAATTTTACTTTGTTTAGATTGGACTTTGCCTTGTTTGTCCTCCCAGGCATAAGACAAGATCAATTTCCTTGTATTTTGATGGAAAGGAGAAAGGAATAATCTGTATATGGATGGTGCCAAACTCAAATTTCTGGAAAATGTAACTGAGTGATTTTCAGTATATATTAAATTTGGATAGTCCTCATGTTATGACCATTCATTCAGTAACCATTCATAATGGCACTGAACAAATAGTACTTATGCCATTTCCCAAAGTTATGGCTGGCACTCATGACTGCAAGAACAATTTCAATTCCTCACACATGGACCAGCGATACAGCCACAGGCTAGCCAGACCTCCTTCCCTAGACTGTTTACACTTTTCTCCAAATAGCATAGGCTATTCTTGCAAGATTTTAAGCATTCATCTCCAAAAAACTGTGAGATTTTGTCATTTTCGGTAAGAGTCTAAGATTTCAGGTAAGGACAAAAAACCTCATGGGAATTGACAAATTCTAAATTTGACCCCAGTTCTAGCATGTTGTTCAATACAGTTGCTCTCATTTAGTGACCGCCACTTTTAGCAGCCATTCACAGTTAACAATGGTAATTAAAAAGCAATAGGTTTATAAGTTATAAACAATCTTCATATTTATGGCCTTTGTAGGCTGCAAAGTGAAGGAAAGCTGAAATAAGACCATAGGCTAAGTCACTGTTTCACTTAGCAACAGCTTTGCTTAATGACCCAGTTACCAGTCACAAGCGTGGTTGTTAAATGTGGACTAGAGGTAAGATAATATTGGAATCTGGCTCAAAATGAGATCTCATTTCTGCCTCTTTGTGGCATGGATAATAAAGTTGTTGCAAAGAAGCATCTATCACTAACCTTTACCCATTTGGCAGAGAAAGGCAGCATGGGCCAAGTATGCCTCTGGTTGATTTCACCTTTCTAGTGATATATATACACATACATACACATATGCACATACACACACACATAGTGCTTTTTTATCATAGAATGCATGTCTCTGGTATATTTTAGACATACACACACACATATCCCACAACTGGAACACACTGTCTATCTCTATATCTTTTTTTGTTATAGAACACACTGGAACACAGTTCCGGCACCTTTTTTTTGCCTTAAATACAATAAATTAATTTATAGTAGGAACTGAATATATAATTTTTTAAATAAAAGATTAATAAGATGTGAGTGCCGGCACCTTTTTTGTTACAAAAAAAACACTGTGTGTGTGTGTGTGTGTGTGTGTGTGTGTGTGTGTAATATTAAATGTTTTTCAAAGTGAAAATGAAAAATAACACAAATTAATATAAAGAAAGGCAAAGAAAGAAAGTTAAAAATGCAAGAAAGGAAAAAAAGTAAACATAGCAATGAAATAGCGTCTGATCTTATTTACAGCAGATATAAGTACAGTTATAAATTTGCCTCTTATTCTATAGTTGCAACAAAATTCTTTTTTTTTATAATCTGTCCTGTCTAATCATCAAAATCATAAATCATAAGTTCATTTTTTTTCCTGTTTCATAGAAAAAGTCCATAGAGGATTTCCAGCCAGCAACAAAGAGAGTGATACTATCTATCTCTCTGACCAAAGATGTCAATTTAGTCATCTCAGCAACTGCCACCATCTTCACTAACCCCCCATTATGGGTAGCGCTGAATCTTTCCATCTTTACACATGCAGTAATCTTACTGCACTTATCATGTACAAAAACAAAATGTTTGCCCATCAGTCCCTAAGGAAAAACCTTTGGTCTCTAATTTTTTCCTGTGTTTTATTGAACTCCTCAGACTGCCCAATGACACTGTTCCATTATAACTGAACAAGTGAAAGCCAAACAGTGCAATATAAGGTGTGTTTGTGTGCCGGGTTTGTGTGCCCGTGCAAAGATTCAGTCAAGACATGCAGAAACACAATGTCACCCACAACTGGTAACCAGTCCACAGCTGACAATAGTTTTAGAACTGAAGCTTAGTGTTCTGAGTGAGGGTTTTTAAGATCAGTTTAAGAGCAGTTAAATCTTGTCATTAATTCACAATAGTTATTGAGGCCTTTAAGCATGTTTGTTTTATTTATTAAATACACTTTAATATTTATATTCTTAAAGCTTGCAACTGTAATAATAGCAATAAAGATGTTAGTAGTTTGCTTCTGTAATAAAAATAACATTTTGTCTAGGTTCAGATAACTTAAGGCTTGTTGTTTTAACTGAAACAAAGGAAAACCTCAGCAGTAGATAGAAGTTTTATCTTTGTTACTGATAGCATAGTCTGTCAACTAGTGAGCATATTAATGTATCAAATAACAAGTGGAATTTATTTCTCTTCTTAATTTCAGTCCATTTCTGTCTCATTTCCTTGCTGACTAATATCCTGATCTTTAGATAAAGTCTCTCTTCTTCTTAGTTTTCTTTTTTACATATTGTCTATTTTTGTTTCTTATTCCATTTCCCTGTGGCAAGTTATTCCTGGTAAGATTTTGTCTGTTAAAAATGGAAACTGTGATGGAATTGGGTTTATATTTTGTTCATCGAGACCATTAAGCACAATTTTTTTAGTCCTATCCTGGATGTTTTGATGCGGAAGTATATCCATTAGGGTCAATGGAACTTACTTCCTGGTAGGTGTTTTTAAGATTACAGCCTTAAATAGCTGTCCTTGTCTAGTTAATTATAGTTGCAAGTATGTTGCTGCACTAGACAGTATTTCATCAGTTGCAATTTGGCAGCTGTAATCTATCTAAAATCAAGCATTTAAAAACAGTTACTTTGAAATAATTGAGAAAGAATGAATAGCCAACTTTTATTTCTGAGTGAACAGGAACTGCTGTTCCACTGTTGTAGTCAAATCATATAGGCAAAATATTTAAAAAGTCACTTTAATGACTAAATTCATATATTTAGTTGTATCTCTTTTAAGGGAAAGATTACATGTGCCAATACAGAAATGTAATTAAATATATTATATATTAAGTATTATAATGGGATTGGATTTAATAGTAGTGCTATGGTTTGCTACCAGATCCTGCCCTTATATCTGAAGACCCTTGATTAAAAGCTATCATTCCTGACTTAAATACTCTAGGTTTCTATTCCTCTAAAGATACTTTCCTTATTAAATCACATTTTACTTTTAAGTTATGTTTGTTCTTAGTTGTACGAATATTTTATCTTTTCTCCAAAGAAATCAAGACAATATTCTTCCACCAGACTCTGCTTTCTGCCCATACAACAAGCAACAATTAAGATTGGTTAAGTAATTAGACCACTGGAACTGCTTAATTAAATCCAGACCATGTATGTCTGTCCATTATCTATATTAAGAAGATTTTTGGTGTAGAATAGTAATTCTGAAAGTTAATATTGCCAAACAATAGACACTGACACAGAAATCCATGTTATTTATAGCTTTCCCCCTCAGTTAGTGATTTCTTTACCTCATCTAGACTACTATTTGCAAACATGATAATAAGAAACAGTAATTCAAATGATTTTCTGACCAATACATGCATTTATCACCAAATTTTGTGTGCTTCACAACAAAAGTGTTCAGTGTGAAACTGATTAAGGTCTAGTCTGTTTCAGGCAGTACTGAGAGCTAAAGGTTCAAATCAGCTAATTAAGGTCACAAAGCTGAGTTTGTTAACTTGCAATTAACACTTTTAGGGAAATATACAGTAGCTTGTTTAAACAATCTAGGTTTCTGTAAAGAAGCAAAAAAGGAGGGAAAATGGGTCAGGCACAGGATAATGTATGGGAGAACTTTATCTGAATGAGATGCAGCAGCCAGCAATTCTCTCGGTGTTTTTCTCTCAGTGGCGCTGGCTTAGCAACCATTTCACTCAATAATAAAGTCTCTGAAATGGATTGCAGTCACTATACAAGGAGAGGGACTATTTCAAATTGTATGAACTGGCTATGGATGTTCAGAGAAATGTACACTACAGTTTTCCCATCTGAATGGCACAGCTTGGCATTAAGGTAGATTCTGGGCTAAGAGTATTATCAGACACAGGTTCAGTTCCACTCTGAAAGTCAGTCCCAGCCTCTTGCTAATTGGTGCTAATTGATCATATTTCTAAATGCTTTATTTCCTACAGATTATTCCTGTTGCAATGATGACACTTAGTGTCCTTACTGCCCAGATTCAAAGCCATGTTTGGTACTTTCCTTAGGCCTGTTGGACTTGTGTTCAAAATTAAAACTATTTTGATTTTGAATAAGAAAATAACAAATTTTATCATTGAAAGCCAAGGAAGGAAGAAAGGAAGAAAGATTTGTTTTGCTGATGGAACAGGAGCTACGTACGTTTAAGGTTTCCTTTCCAAGATCTACAAGCTACGTAGTTGTATAAACTGTAGCTCGTGCCAAGAAGATAACAAATATCTCTGTGCTCTAACAAGCAATGCATTGATTTCTGAGGTATTGCATATATATAATGTAGATTATGTTTGATTTCAAAATGTAAAGCACTTGGGAGTACAGTAGTTTTTTTTTTAACAAGTGAGTTTTCTAGATGAAAACGTCAATACTCCAAATGTCTTTCTTTAAGGATATGAAGCAATAGAATTTGCAATTATGCATGATAACAAAAATGATAAGTAAGTAGAACAATTCACAGGAATATGAGCACTTAGGTCTGCAGTTGAATTTCCTGAAATGAATATTACCCTATTTACAAGCAGAAATTGTGGTATTATCTTTCTTCAATTTATATGGATCCTTCCTTTGAATGGCTAGTGTTTTTAAATGTTCTGGCAGATTTACAGTTTTACAAATAGTTTTGTGAACAGATTTTTGTCTTTTTTACCATGCCTGCATATTTGTTTCCCAAACATAGATGGCCAGCTTAATTCCCATTGATTTCAGTAGACTTAAGCAGGTTAACCAAGGAAGAATGCAGTCAAATTGTTGGTTTACCACATAATTTGAATAATTCATTAATTGATTAATTCAGTATTATATCCAAATGAAAATGGTTCTTCTTTGGATCATAAGACCTTATGATATCATAGCCATAATTAACGAATGAGTGTTAAAGACATGTTTCCCAGGATATTTATTTATTTGTTTATTTATTAAATAAACTCACGGTCACTGTTTTTCTTCTGTGTTGATTATTTGTTGCCAAGTACTGGGTGGGTATCCATTCAGTTGGAAAGTAAAATTTAATATTTTATTTATTTTCTGTCTCTGAAAGCTGTAAGGAACATAACTGATGATTCTGTGATACCACTAGAATAAGGCCATGTCAGGTTTAAATGGCCTTTTAAAAAGGCAAAATAGGTGACTTCATGTAGTTACTTATATCTTTTGAAAAATTAAAAACAGTTGTAATTTACCCCTTGCATAGTCTTGAGGTCCTCCTTCATTGAAGGGCCTTTGCGTGTTGTACACCAGTTGCATGATGCTCTGCTGATAGTTACTCATCTACCTATTCCTTCATGTCCAAATGGACAAATGTAACACACTCCCTTGAAGAGTATCTGGAACCTTCGTCTGATGTAAAATGATTCAAACCCCTAGAACAATGGTGGCAAACCTATGGCACGCGTACCAGAGGCAGCACTAAAAGCCCTCTCTGTGGGCACGGGCGCCATCCTCCCAGCACAGATTGTTTTACCTAGAAAGCCAGAGAGACGCAGAGCCCCCTCCCCCTCTCCATGTGCTCCTTAGGACATTTCTGACCTCACTCGCCCCTCTGCCCAGCAGCCCAATGAGGTTGCTGTCTGGGGTAAGGTGGATGGGTCAAATGCAGTGTCGAGTCTGTGGAGAAGGTGAGAGAGGAGGTGGCTAGGTTGGAGGGGAGCATAGATCACAGCAGGCCACAGAAGGTGGGGAAGGATGCCGGAAGGCTTGTGAGAGGCGTGGGAGGTTGTCAATGGCCACGGGGTTGCCGATGGCTGCAGGGAGCACTGACGGCCACAGGGGGTCACAAGGGGTTCTTGATGGTCACGGAGGGTACGGGGAGTTACCGATGGCCATGGGGGGACACGTGTTGCCATGTTGGCACTTTGTGATAAATAAGTGACTTTTGAGTTACAGTTTGGGCACTCAGTCTCTAAAAAGTTCGCCATCACTGCCCTAGAAGGACACATGCTATACTTCTTTTCCATAAGTTGCATTGATTACTAGTTTGTTTTGGGTCCAATTCAATTCAGAGTGTTGATTTTTATCTTTAAAGCCCTACATCGAATGGAGCCAAGTTACCTGAGGGACCACATCTTCCTGATTAAACCTACTTACCTCATCAGGTCAATCAGGAGGTCCCATCTGTAAAGGAATTTCAATTGATTGGACCTAGGAAGTGAAGCTTTTCTGCTGTGGCACCCATCCTCTGGAACATCATCCCTCCCGATGTGAGGTTAGCCTCAACTTGTGTGGCCTTATAGAGAACTCTCAAAATACATTTTTCCCCAGCAAGCCTAAGAATCTTCTGGTAATAGGGAGCTTGCACACTGGATGTGTTCCATGTAATATCTTCCTTACTCACAATATTCTTTAACTATGTTTTGTTTTAATTAGTTCATATAGAATTATTAGTTTTATTGTACGCCATCCAGAATCACTTCATGTTATATGGGTAGCCATATAAATTTGACAAATAGACAATAAGCAGACAAATAAAAATTTTACTGTAAAAATATATAGTCCAACATGGTTGCCAATGCAGGGAGTTTATTATTACAGCATTCCTGATGAATAATAACTCCTCCTTTACTTACAAACTTCTGGAAGAATTTCTCACTTCAGGGACTCTCTCTTGTGTTATAAAAATAGAACGTGAGATGCCGCCAATCATGTAAAATGTCTTTTAATTTGAATTGAGTTCACCGCCCATGAATTTGCAGCATCATCTGTGGAATGGAAAGGGGCAGTTTTGTTTCTCACAAATAACCCTTTTCTGTCCTCAAACCTGTTCCAAAATATTGAAGGAGTGCTTTTTTCTTCATAATATTTAGTTTATCCAAAGAAAGTTAAAATATAAAACATCAAGATATTTTTTAAAAGGACAAAAGAAAGAAAAAACACAGCAAACAAGACATTAAAAAGTGTCTTAAAAAAAAGTAGCACATATACATATAATATCCTCACTAGTTGAATACTGATTAATATAATACATTCGTTTCCCACCCCTTGCAAAACAGGGCAAAAGAATTTTAAACTAGCAAGCTACTAAATTTGTTTACAGATTGTTAGCCTGTCATCTATATACTTCTTTAATAACAAAATAGTGAACAGAAAAACAAGAATAATAAAAGTATTATATAAAATTATAAGAGTAATAAAATGATTAATAATAATAAAAGAAAGACAAGATTGAAATTCCAAAATCCTCTGTTAACAACGTTTCAATATTCTTGTTCAATACTGAAGGAGTTTCCTGATTGGATGTGAGACATGTAGGGGTAGCAGATGATAATGGGAAGGGGAGAGGAGAGGAGAGGAAAGGAAAGAAGGAGAAATGCATGTTTTCATGCTTTACAGGATTCAGTCGAATCTGTGAATAATGCCATATCCACAAGAGCACTGATTCCATTTCTTCCAAATAGGCATCCCATGTCAATAAATTTAACCTGTAATCCTAAACCTTATTAAACATTTATATAGAATTGATATGAGCTTCAGAACAGATGTGCAATAGGAAAGAACTTGAAACGAAAGGGATCTCTTAATTTACAATTCAGGGCAGTAGTTACATCAACAGTTAACTATCAGTCCTCCTTTACTCTGTCCACCATTTCCTTTAAAAAAAAATAAGGTGTGCCATTCTTGCCAATCCTAGCTTGATGGTAGCAAAATATCCAGGGTTACAGATGGCAGTAGTTATTGTGGGTATTAACAAACCAGGCAGATAGTTACGTGCTGTAAAATGACCTAAAGTGAAAGAATAAGCTAGGGAACGTAAGTAAGTATAACTTAAGTCACACCGAGTTAAAAATGACTTATTTTCATATATACGTGGTTGAGGCTGGAAAACTGATAAGCCTTCTGTTCTTCGTCTAGCTAAAGAAAAGTGCTTAACATCTTTAAGCGCCTGGATGTTGAGGATGTAATGCTTTCAGCATGGGTCTGTAGGGCACCATATTAACTTTTCCTTGTCGGAAAGGAGGCCATGCATGAATGAGAGTGAAACATTGGGGAAAGAAGCTAATAGAGAAAGTATGACTGACAGCCTGAACTGTCCATCAGTTGCCATCATGGCCATCTGTTCATTTAGTTGTTGGACACTGTGCAAAAGGATATAAATGTTTTGATGTCTCTACAATATTTCTGAAGAATAAAGTGAAAATAATGGATCAGAGATATAACTTTGACCTATTGATCCATTTTCTGACCTATGCACACACTTATACCCAAATTTCTGCACCTGACAACAATGCATGCTGGAGAAAGTAATCTTTACAGCCTCTCTCTCTCCCTTCCTCCCCCCTCTAGCATGGTTTGCTTAGTGACCACATTGCTTAGTGGTCATTTTGCCCAGATCAATCATGGTTGCTAATTGAGGACTATCGATATCTTCATTCCTAATGTTTCTTAGATCTCCTAGGCATTCTTAGTAATGAAAACTGGTGAATGCATGCTGCTGAGTTCTTTGTTTATTGATGTGTCTGTTAAGATGTTGTATTAGAAGCAGGGAGACCCAGGTGAGTGGCTTTGGGTCAGTCATTCCTTCCCAGTCCTAGGAAGACGGCAATGGCATGCCATTCCAAGAAAAGCTGCATAGATTTGTCCATGGAGTTGTCAAGGCTGAGTAAAAAGCCAAAATGAGCTTGTTTTAAAAGTCACCTGGTGATTCTTAACAGACTGGTGAAAATCATTTGACATCTCTTTGAATCCACTCTTCAAAGTTATATTGCACTCAGGATTTTTTTTTCTAGTGAATTTTAGTTGGGATAAAATAGATAGTCGTACTGCACAGTTAGAGATTTTTCTCATGCCTCATTTTATTGTGCTTTGGTTTATTGAGCTTTGCAAATATTGCATTTTTTACAAATTGAAAGTTAATAGCAAATTGCATCGAGCAAGTCTATCGGGCGCCTTTTTCTACAAGTATCTGCTCTCTTCATGTGTCTGTGTCACATTTTGGTAATTCTCGCAATATTTCAAACTTTTCATTGTTATTAATCCTAGCTACAGCTATTACTAGACTACAGTATACTGTAAAAGTAACATATATGCACTTGAAAATTTGATGACTCACTTTCTTGTGCACTTTATATGATATATACATTCTGATCAATACCTACATACGTATATATATATATATGTACATATATATGTAGTTCTGGGGTTTTTTGGGTCTTTTCCCGTGTAGGAATCAGAGTATTCATGCAACGTTTCAGCGAGG
>JANHFO010002004.1:266227-281213 GCA_032468095.1 Pareas carinatus | reverse complement strand
ATTTTTCATGTTTTCTGTACACCGCCCTGAGTCCTTCGGGAGAAGGGTGGTATATAAATCTAAATAAATAAATAAAATAAAATAAATAAATATTTCTTTACATTGTTCATTTAGGATGGTCTCTTTATCTCTCCTTGCTTTTCTTTGGAATTTCACATTCATTTGAGTGTATCTTTCTTTTTTTCCTTCCCTTTTGCTTCCATTCTTTTCTTGACTATTTCTAAGACTTCATCAGACAGTCATGTAGCATTTCTGCTTTTTCTTTTCTTTGGGATGATTTTAGCTGCTGCCTCCTGTATGATGTTGCAAACCTCTGTCCAGAGCTCTTCAGGCACTCTGTCTACCAGGTCCAGTCCCTGAAATCTATTTGATATCTCCACTATATATTCGTAGGGGATGTGACTTAGGTCATAGCTGAGTGGCCTAGTAGTTTTCCCTACTTTCTTCAATTTGAGCCTGAATTTTGCAAGAAGAAACTCGTGATCTGAGCCACAGTCAGAAACAGGTCTTGTTTCTACTAACTGTATAGAGCTTCTCCATCTTTGGCTGCAATCTGGTTTCGGTATTGACCATCAAGTGCTGTCCATGTGTAGAGTCGCCTCTTGGGTTGTTGGAAAAGGGCTTTTGCTGTGACCAGTGTGTTCTTTTGGCAGAACTCTATTAGCTTTTGTTCTGTTTCATTTTGTTCTCCAGGGCCAAACTTGCCTGTTATTCCAGTTCTCTCTTGACTTCCCACTTTAGCATTCAAATCCCCTATAATGGGAAGGACATCTTTTTTGGGAGTTATTTCTAGAAGATGCAGTAAGACTTCATAGAACAGCTCTATTTCAGCTTCTTTGACAGCAGTGGTTGGGGGATAAATGTGGATTATTGTGATGTTGAATGGTTTGCCTTGGATTTGGGTTGAGATTATTCTGTCATTTGTGAAATTGCACTCCGGTACTACTTTTTCTACTCTTTTATTAAATATGAAGGCTACTCCATTTCTTCGAAGGGATTCTTGCCTACAGTAGTAGATTTGGTGGTCATCTGAGTTGAATTCACTCATTCCAGTCCACTTTAACTCGCTGATTCCCAGTATGTCGATGTTTAGTATAGTCATCTCCTGTTTGACCACATCTAGCTTGCCCTGACTCATGGTTCTCACATTTCATGTTCCTATGCAGAGTTGCTCTTTGCAGCATTGGACTTTACTTTCACCACCATCCACATCCACAGATGGGTGTCCTTTTGGCTTTGGCCCAGCCACTTCACTCTTGCTTGGGCTACTTGTAATTGCCCTCTGCTCTTCCCCAGTAACATGTTGGACGCCTTCCAACCTGAGGGTTTCAACTTCCGGCATCATAAGTTTTTTCCCTTCAAAACTGTCTATGGGGTTTTCTTGACAAGGGTACTGGAGTGGGTTGCCATTTCCTTCTCCAGTGGATCACATTTTGTCAGAACTCTCAACTATGACCTGTCCATCTTGGGAGTCCTTGAACATCATAGCTCATAGTATCAATGAATTACACAAGCCCCTTCACCACGACAAGACAGCAATCCAAGAAGGGGTCAGATATAGTACCTTACATCATTGTTTACAGTAGATACAGTAGGTTACGTCATTGTTCAGATACAATACATTATTAAATTAGGACACATACTGACTGGGGCAAGATGTAATATGCTGAATAATTTCAGTCTTTCAAATAGGTGTGAAAAAGGAAAAGGTTAGTTCTGCCTCCTCAGAATTTGTAAATTTAGTGACTATCTAAAAAAGAAGCTAAAGAATGTTAGGCAGGTCACATTAAAGCCACTTGAGTCAATAGCTAAAAGAGTAGGTAATTGCTCATCACCTACTTTTAACAGTTCTTTTCTGTAATGGCTTTACTATTGGTAAACTTGATCCTCATGGCTGAATAGTATTTTGTTTGTCAAATTGGTTGCAAGTTATTTGTGTAGGAGATGACCAGGTTGTGCCAGAGGAAGGAATTAAATATGTCATCAATGTTGAGCCTTTTCATGCCCTCAAGAGATCTAAGTCCAGCCCATCTTGAATTCTGCTGATTCTTATCTACCACCAATTTGCTGTCATCATTAGTAGTTCAGATTCTTGTAGAAATTGTTAACTTGCAATAAACCTATATTCATTTGAACTGCTTTACTTCCCAATTTCTTGTGCTTAACAGTTTGGTTTCTATGGACATGAACTATGTGAGTCCTGCTTCATGTTACAGGTAGACCTGGTTTACCAATTGCTTGGAGTTATGATCATGATGAAAAAGTAACTTGACAACTAATCCTTGCATTTATGCCATTCGCAGGTCTGTAAAGCAAAATAAAGCTGAAGTAAAATATAAGCAGTCACGGTTTCACTTAGTGACCACTTAATGACTGAGTTGCCTGTCCCAATTTTGGTTGTTAAATGAAGACAACCTATAAAATCAGCAAGGACTTAAAATAATTCATTCATGTTGATAGTATAATTGTGGTTTGTTGATCATAATTGGGCCACCAATGAAGTAAACAAACTTGAGTTGAGTTAGTGATGAGCGGCAAAGAAGAAAGGTAAGATTTTTTCTCATAACTGCATCATACACATTTGGGGCTTTGGGCAGAGGAGGGATCCATTTTAGGGCATGAATGGATTTCTTAGGTAAGATTTGGAGACACTTAGATAATTGTGGCTAGTCAACACCCTTGAATTCTTGAAGGTGTGGCCAAAGCACATAATGGGAGTCTAGCAATTTGTGCTCTACAGTCATCATAGGTTTTCTTGAGATGGGAAAGTTACTTTCAGCATTGCAGACCATTCTTTGTTCTTCTTTCAGTAAAACTTTCTGAACTACAGTCTGATTAATTAAGTTTATCTATCCATCGCCTCTTCATTTTTCTTTGGTCTTTCTAGTTGAATGCCTGTGTTTATATGAATGTAATCCTTGCTATACAGTTTTACAAACTGTAGCATGAGGCTCTGGAATAATAAAGCCTGTCAATTCG
Source organism: Pareas carinatus (assembly GCA_032468095.1). NCBI lineage: Eukaryota > Metazoa > Chordata > Lepidosauria > Squamata > Pareidae > Pareas > Pareas carinatus. The sequence continues at coordinate 278,234 of JANHFO010002004.1, read as the reverse complement.
AACAATGTACTGTGCCATCTGTTTTCTCCTCCCTTTTCCTTATTTTCCTTCTAGCAGCTGTAAGTCTGAAAAGCTGCTAAATTAGGGGATTTGATTGCTAACATAGAAATATAAATGATCTACCTAGGCATTAGCTTTCTACGCTTTCTTCCGTTTCTGAGTGTTTTGTCACATGTGTTCTTCTAGAAATTGAGAAATTGAAGTTTAGTTAGAAAGTGTATTTGTTGAGTAGCTGTATAAAAATTAGGCACAGTGTTTTACTGGAAAGTAAACAAACCTGTATGTTTGTATAGGTGCGTGTGTTTGCATGCATCTGATTCTAAAATTAGATTTCTACAAAAGCCAATTTAGCCAGTACTTTCATAGAAAGCATCAGTATATATATTGTTGATTTAAATATTAAAATCTTTAATATCTCTAGTGTAGCTTATGAATAGCATATTTAGTTTCCTTCAAATACTTCAGAATTTTCTTGAAGGAGAAAAATAAATCTTTTTGTTGGCTAGCACTTCAGATACATTATAAAATTCGCTTAAGATGTAGAATCCAAACTACTTCACAGATTTATTCTTGTGGGGAAAAATAGGGGAAGGAGGAAAGTAGGGGAAATATATACACAGCATGTGGTACAAAGGTAGGGAAGAAATATAAGATAAAATATGTAATATCTGTGAACAAATATTAATCCCTCATTATCATGCATCAAAATATTCTCATATTGAAAATATTACTTTTACTTGGAGTTTTGAACAGAATTTGGAGCATGTTAAACATTACTGTATCAGGTTTTGCTGCTCCAAAAACAGTTTTTGCTCATTGCTGCTCATAATAAATACACTAATTGTAATAGTCTCTGAATCAGAAGCTTGCTTCAAACAGGAAAGCAGTGTTGCCAGCTGTAGGAATTTAACCCTTTGAGACAAGTGAAATAATACCATGATTATTAAATATGATGTAACATTATGATCTCTACCAGACAAAGGTTCAAAGCACTTCTTAATGATGTATGTGTAGTTGTAGTTGAGCCATTTATGTAACATTGCAAGTATCAGCATACATCAGGCTGTATTTTATCTGTTTGTCTGTTCCATTTGTTCCTAGAAATCTCCAAGCAAGAAAACACACACACACACACATATATATATGTAGAGAGAGAGAGAGAGAAGAAAATAACCATGCCTGATGCTTTATAGGGTATGTTAATAAGCTGACAAATGCTGAAAGGATTTCAAATGGCATTCAACACTCTCTCTTGACCATAATTCAGTTTTCCAATAGGACTCATGGAAACTAGAAAAATTACTGCTCAAAATCTTGTTTCAAGCTCAGACTTTTTTAAAATTTAGATTTTAAATTTTTTTAACAACTAACATTCCTTCTCATGATTCCCCATTGCAATTCCTGCAATTGTATGTTTCATTGCATCTCCTGCAATTATATATAGAAATAATACATATATTTTTATCTGTCTTTTTTCTCCATAAATCTCATCCTACTTTTCTCTCATAGGCTATTGTTAATATCACATAGATTAGAAGTACATTGAATGCCAAGCAGTTTCTTCAGATGTGATTCTGAAAGGCAATTTTTGAATGAAAGAAGAATCCACCCTACAATTTTCCATAATTTGGGAATATCGCATAATAAGGGGAAAATCCCCATCGTTTGTGTAATGTATTGAGCTCAGTGTAGTTTACTTAGTCATTGCCCTAAAGTAGTCAAAACCTGCAGGCCCAGACTAACTGTCTCCAGGGATCGCTCGCATGGGAAAATCTCCAATTGCCTATTGGCTGCCTCCTAGAGGCCGCTCTGTATATAAGCTCATTGCACAGCAGAATTGCTGAGCTTTCGCATGTGTTCCTGCTTGCTGTAAGATATGCCTGTACTTTGCTACAATAAACCTTTGTTCTTTTCTACAACCTGTGTCTTTAGTGCCTAAGAACTGAAAATCCAAAAGTTTATATCGTTTGCTAAGATTTCCTCAACCTTATGTTTTCCAGAAGTGTTTGGACTACACGTTTCAAACTTGCCAACCTATGGCTATGACTTCTTGAAATAGTAGTCTGCCATATCTAGAGACCACAGTTTGGGGAAAGGAAATATTTACAGTGGGTTCTCTCTCTCCAGCTAGCATATAAATAAGGGCATAGTATTTTGTTGATAAAGCAACTGGAATATATTTGAACAACAAGCTATAAGGACTTCTATTTTGGAAAGAGACTTTCAACATAAGCATATTAAACAGTGCACACAATGGGAGCATTTGTACACAGCCTTTAAAGGTTCAGTAATAAATCAAGTGAAGAAGGGTATTATTTTTGTTGAGTAATTGAATCTTAATCAGCTAATTGGCCTGATTTTTATTCAATTCAGTTCATTTGAATGAAAATATTTTCATCCAGCCTAGCTAATTGTTGAAGGCAATGGTAAATACTGATCAAATGAGCTTGGCACACTTACAATTTGAAAGTTACTACTGTTAACTGTTAGCACACAACTGTGAAGTGAGCATACAGTCCGGTCTTACTTGTAGATAGATGTATGGAGCACTGTGACACAGGCTTGGGAAAGGGTTCAAATAGTTGACAGGGGACATTGTGTAAATGCAAATCTCAAATCCAAATAGGGTATCTGAATTCACAATTTTTCATAGTTTTTAAAGGAATGTTCAGATGAGGGTAAGTAGCAACTATGTTGTTGCTTTTATTTTAATTTTTTTAATTAGAATAAAAAATAAAAAGGGGAATTATTCTGATTTTGCTTTCTGATTTGATTGACAGTTCCTAAAGGATGAAATAAATTTCGGAAGTTCTGAAGCATATATTTGATCATTCTTTGTACAGCTTTAGTTTAATAACAGAAAAAGTTTGAAAAGCAGGTACTTGGTTAACCCGTTTTGTTGTCAGATGTAACTTCCAATCTTTGTAGACAGGAACGTTTTAGCCATTTCCAATAATGCTGAGATCTTGTTATTATTATTTGTAGAAAGAGAGAAATTATTTCCAAAGAAAAGCCCTGAACCCTTTAACAAAAGAAACATTCAGTTGACAATTGGTGGGAAGGAAAACTTTGAAAAGCCAGTCTCATTAATTGGTTATGGAACAAGGTGAGCCACATCAGTGTGACAATAGTCTGCACGAAACTCAATCTCTACTTCTCCTGATGGCATTTTTCTTTAAAAATCTCTCCCTCCCAAACAGCATTTTAGAACTTTAATTGGTAGAATGTGATAGAAAAAGGTGTAATCTACTTAGATAAGCAGGAAAGACCAAACCAGGGAGTTTCCTACAGACATCAAGAAGTCACCTAAAATGAAGCCTAGATTTAGTACATTCTTATACAACCAACTTTGAACACAGTGGATGAAACTATGTCATTTACAATGAAATGCCCTTTGTATGTTTGCCATTAGGCAAATGATGCAAATTGCATTTTTCCACCAATGTGTGCAAAAAAAAAAATCCAATTACACAATAATGTTCTTTGTGTTGTTTCTTTAATGACGCCACCATGGATTATCACATCCTCAAGATTTATATAACCTGTTAGTTCCTAGCAACTAGTACATTTAAGAAGCTTGGATTCTCCTAGAAACCTAATTAAATGTATTGAGTGGAAGGAAAGGAGCTAGATTACCAAAGCTTGGAAACTAGGTTTGTGTACTTTAATGCCATATTTATTAGCACCTTTATTCCAGGGATTGTGGTATCCACTTTCTGACCATATATCACTCACTTCCTTGATGTGCAGATTGGCTCTGTAATATTTGGCAATTTGCCATCTTCTTTCCTAGACTCTGAGAAGCACATTACAGTCAAGGTTTGTCACTCATTTTCTTGGAGGAAGACAGGGATTGGTATTGACTGGGAACAATAACAATAAAATAGGATATGAGGATAGGAAGCAAGATAGGAATTGGCAAAAGAGACAATCCAATTTAATCCCAGTACAATTTTTGGCTGATTCAAAGATAAAGTGGAAGGCAGTGAAATATGGTAATAGGGAATTGCTATTTCTTTATATTCTTTATCTTGTGATCAGCATAGCAGACAGCGCTCACATGTAATCACCCATCCAGATAGAAACCTAAGCCTTTCCAGCTTAGCAATTGAAAAATAGCACACTTGCTACTAAAGAGCTACAGATAGAATTATATATTCTTTATCATGAGCATACTGAACAGCAGATGTGTTGGAAAATTTCTGCCACTGTGATAATCCAATACAAATGTATTTGACATTAATGTATATACTGTCAAGAATTTGCTATTATATTTTTTTTAGCTTTCTATGATTGTGGTTTTTGATAAATATTCCATGTCAGCTATGTTAATAATATAGCATTGTTATGGTTGGTTGCATAATTAGCCAGGTGTTTAGCATGGATTTAGAATTTTTATTCACCTATGAACTCCTTTCCAAGGATGATAGGTAAATATTTGATAATGTTAAAGATACTGTCACAAGGTGTAAGCTGTTCCAAGTAAAACTGCCTTTTGCAATTGATTGATGATGATTTTGTCAATGGCAATGATGTTCAAATGGTGCTCCAGTTGTTTTGAAATTGTACCAAGGTGCCTATTGCTATTGATACTCTGCTTTCTTTTACCATAGTCATTCTACTTCTATTTGCAGGTCCTTTTATTTTGTGATTTTTTTTAAATGCTTCTGTCCCTAGGTAACACAACAGCCATCTTCCAGAGTCTTTTGTCTTTCTTATCAACAATTGTTATGTCTGGGGTGTTATGTGGCAGGTATTTGTCTGTCTGAATTCTAAAGTCCCAGAACACTTTAACTTCTTTATTTTCTATGTATTTTATGGCCCTATCAGTGCTTGCTTTCAGGAAAGTGGTATTTCATACAGATATTCCAGTACACCATTGTTGCTACTTTGTCAAGCCATTGTTTGTAGTCAGTCTGTGTTATCATCTTGGAACAGCTAACTACGTGTACTACTGTTTCTTTAGCTTCTATGGAGATATAGTATTTGTTCTCTGTTGCTGTCTTCTTAATTCTGACTTTATATGTATTTGTTCTTGAGTCTTGGTCTTATATAGCCAGAATTTTTCCCTCTATTTCTTTATTCAACTTTCCTGCTCTTGATCACTGCCATTGTTATTATCTGCTTTGGTTGACAGTTTTATTTTATATATTGGCCATATCATACTTTGCTTTGCCATGTCTCTATTCTATTCTTTATTTGATCTTTCTTAGAGACCAGCTTGGTCTCTTTGGTAAGCTTTCATGGTATTCTTGCTTCAGTGCATCTTTTTCACTGTCCTTCAGATATTCTTCCAATGGTCTTTTTTCTTCATCAACTGAAAGTCCACCTGTCTCCTATAACATGTAACCAATTCTGTCCTGCAGGTTGGCACATTCTGGGATCCTTTAAGTAGACCATGTCATCTATTGGATGTGTGTCTTCTCAGTGGCTCTGCCCCCAGGCCTTTGTGGAGGGAAAATGAGATCTCTAGATTCAGCACACTTGCCATCTTTTGTTTTTTATTGTATTCTTTATTGATTTGATTGCAATTTATTTGATTTATCAGTATTTGAGCCATCAAGATTCATTGAGAGTTGGGTAGCAGGGCTGGCTGAAGGGCAATGCGAACGATGCGGCCCCACAAGGCCCCACACTTGCCAACACCTTGCGGGACCGAGGAGGTTTTAATAAATAGGCCCTGCATAAGACATCCGCACGAAACATTTCACACCGGGCCCCACTTATTCTTGGGCCAGCCCTGTAGGTAGCATACAGATTGCTGTTGTTGTTCTTATGCTTGCCTCTTTCATATTGAAATTAGTGAAATTCCAGTTTGTTGAAGAATGGTTTCAGAGTATACTGAAGTAGTTCGTGAAAAATTGTTTATTTGCCTTTCTAATGAATATCACCATTTATTGTAATTGTAAACAGTGAAGGCTTTTGCCTCTCAGCAGTTATTCTGACAACTGTCTCTAAATATAGCAACAACTATCAATCAGTCTCCTGCTCCTGCAGTAGATTTATTGGGTTTGTACAAGGCAAGATATTTTTTAAAAAACCACGTGTGTCACCAAGCCAAGGGTTGGTGAGGGGAATTTGACAGTTGCTAATAGTTACCTGGCATTTTTGTGTATGACCATGAAGAACAGCTTGTGCCCTTTCGCCTCTGATGTTTCCAGAATAACCTGGGTCTCATTTAGGTCAATATGCCTTTATCAAAATGTCAGGAGTGAAAAATGTGTCTTGGTGTAAGCTGACTGGTCCTTCTTTCCAGTTGCAGGAGTTTATAGAACAATCAATGTTCTCTAAGCTTGTCTGCATGTCATGCAAAGAACTGGATGACAGTAACCATTGACTGTATGTCTGTTTCATTGTCTTTAGGGTAGCACACATTTGCATATTTGTCAGTGTCCCTGTTATCCAGCAAACCATGGAGGGTCTTTAAAAGCTGACAGCTCTTATGCAAATTTCCCACATGCTATTCCCATATTCTACAAACCCACACATTGTGACTCTAAAGGCACCCATAATTTATCCCCTTGCTTCTTTCTATTTTCCTACCCTTACAATATTAAAGTCTGATTTGCATATAGGAAGTTTTGGTTCACTATTCCTCACTATTTTCTCTTTCTCAGAGTCAATTAATCATAGTTGTCATACATTTTCTTCATTTGAAAAAGGTTTCTTTTGCAGAGTAGCTATAGTATACTATGGTATCTACATTTCCACATATAGAGTGAAAAAGGCACAGGAACGTCAAAGAATTTTAAGCTAAATTTACAGTGCTAGTAGGGTTTCCAAGTATCTATAAACAAGTTTATACAACAATTCACTAATAAATATTTTGCTAAATAAAAACATCAATATAATAGAAAATGAAAATGACAGTTTTCATATCACTCTGTTAATGTTTTGCTTATTCTTTTTGGCATTATTTCTACTAGAAACTTTAGTTTTTATAAAGTTTTTCAATAAATTGAACAACTAGTATATAAAACTGTAGTTTCTTGTTGCATTTGTAAATATTTTTCTAATATGACTTGAAAAATTGAAATTTAAGGCGCAGTTCTAACTTAATTCTTAGATACTATTGATTAATTTTGGACTTCTCATGCATAGAAATATTATTGTATGTAGAGGCCCTTTTATGCTTTTCAGGCACATGTTATCTTTCTCAAGATATGATGATCAAATGTGACTGAAGTATGAGACATAATTTTAATTTTTAATGGAGTTCTTGATTGCTATTGAAGATTATCATTCCACAACTAATATTCTCTAGATGAGTTGGAGCTACATATTGGTAAATGACTGTTACAATTTATCCTAAGACTTCCCAGACCTAATATTCCATTTTCTCCAAATATCATCTGAAAAGCATTAAAAGCCTATTAAATTAATCATGCTCCCTATCTGTTTCTTCTAGGAAATTGTATTAGTGGTATTTTTTGGAACTGAGTATGTGGTTCGATTGTGGTCTTCAGGATGCCGCAGTAAATATGTTGGTTTCTGGGGAAGGCTTCGTTTTGCTAGAAAACCCATTTCTATCATTGGTGAGTATGTGTGGTTTTGTATAGTATGATTTATTTTAAATTAGAAAAAAGAAAAGATTGTGCTACATTATCTAAGAAGGGCTAGTTATTTCTCTTTTGAGTTACAGACTAATGACGTGTATAGATTTGATATCTCGTCATGATAGAGAAGAAATATTAATTGAGAAATGCTTCTAATGACAGCTTGTTTGAGATACTGAAGTTAGGAATCCTGGTTGTGGGCAATCAGTCAAAGAGAGTAGGCACTGCTTCCCTTTTTTGTTTTTTTTTGCTGGGGTAGTACTATAACCAGTAGACCTACAAAACCTTGAACAAGATGCCTCAAAACTTTCCAGGAATTTAATTAAATTGTGATTTTTAATGTAGTAAGAAAATATCAAATCAAATTCAGTTTTTGATCCGGTACCAACCATTTTGTTCTAGTCATAAAAAACTTTGCAGTGTAGTTTCTGATATACCAATAAAGAGAAAAATGATAATATTTAGAAAGATTACTTATTCCTATATTAAGGAAATGGTGAAACCAGTGATTGTAGCTCTATATTCCTAGAAGAATGATCTGGAAGTTAATCTTTCAATTCCAAAAAACCCCATAATATTAGTCATTAGTAACTTTGTATCACGATGTGAGATGGGCGGATACACATGTGGTAAAATAAAATAAATATTGTTTATTCTAAATTGTAGAGTGCCCTTGTAAACTATTCCAGGGTAGCAAGAAAATATATTCTAGAAATTTAATTTTCATTGGGAATATTGTTTCAGAAATGGAAACATACTGTTCGCAGACTCTATATAGCAATCTGTATGATTTCAGAATGAGCATATGTAGTGTTTGATCCTCACAAAAGTGTGTTTCTTTTTCTCAAAAAAAAAAAAGCTCAGGTGGGAAGATGAAATTGCTTTATCTTTTGGAAATGGTTCTTTCCTTGCTTTTCTTTACTTGACTGCGTTGATGAAAGGACATTTCTGTCTTCATTGTTTTTTTCAAAGATTGCATCCTTGCTCCTCCAGTCTTGAATGATTAAGTAATAAATGTTCTCAAGAAAATATATGAGAAAGAGATAATTGGTACAAGATGCTTTACAGATAACTCTGTCCATAATTGTAAAAATAGATAAATCATATAATAATCAATTTTGTGACATAGAAAAAAACATTTTATCATATGTAGTAGCCATGTAAAAGTTCAAAATTTCATTGTTTAATTTTTTTTAAAAAAATTAAAAATAAAGTCAATTGTAGCTTATATATACATGACAAGATGAATGTACTTTATGATTATGAATGTATCTTATGATTGTAATGACAGTTTGTTTATTGTTTGTAGGTAGGTAGGTCGGTATAGAGCATGTACACTGGAGACAAATTCCTTGTGTGTTGACACACTTGACCAATAAATTCTAATTCTGATTCTGATTTTGAAAAGATAATGAAAATTAATACACTGCCGTATTAAAATTTAAAAAGAAATATCTTGAAACATCAGTGTTGTTTTTACTAGGAATCTTTTTGGAAGAAATGTATATAAATCACACTCTATCAATATTAGGCTGATAATCACAAGAACAAATCTGGAAAAGAGATACTTTACTGCCAGTGTCAAAGTGGGAAATCAAACTTGGGAGATACACAGCTTCGACAAATTAACAGTATACATCTGGAATATTGAACATAGTTTACTAAATTTAAGCAAGAATGATCTCTATTACATGTTACATCCCACACAAGGCAATCTCAGATATATCAGTTGCAATTTTTCTTGAGGAAATATGTGACATAAAGACAGTAAGCAGAAGCAATTTTAATATTTACCATATATATAATTTGATTTGATTACCATTTGAATATAATGAGGAATTCTAGAACATAATATAGTCTTTACTGATTCTTTTTAGTAGTTATTTTTTCTTTTTCAGAAGTTTATGTGCATTTTTTAAGATAATGATGAATAATGTTGATATTAATATAAATACTAATGTTTGGAGTTTTGCGGTGATTTACAGATTTCTCAAGATGATACAATGAGCTATATTGTATTTTCAATTAATTTTTTAATCATTGAAAAAAAGGATTTTAAATTTTGCAACAACTGTAAATTCTGTGTATTTATTGATATATTATGTCTTTCCATTATATCTATTATGTCTTTTCTCATTTTTTGCTTTGTATAATTTTTTAAAAATATTAGAAGTAAAATTATATTTTTAAAAGAGAAGATACTCTACATCTTAGCAAATAAGTGACTGTGTGAAGTTTTTTAAAAATAGAAACAAAGCAAAAGAAAAATAGCAAAGTAAATTTGTATAATCAAATACTAAATATCAATGAGAATTGAATGCACACGCTAAATAGTAAAATATTTTAGCATAAAATCTAAATATGTACAGAACACATAAACCTTCTAATCTACAGTTGTTATTCTGTTTATAATTTCCAGATCTTATTGTAGTTGTTGCGTCCATGATAGTACTATGTGTTGGTTCAAAAGGTCAAGTTTTTGCAACCTCAGCTATCAGGTAAATATATTAACTATAATTTTATACAAGTCATCCTCAATTTGCGACCATAATAGGGTCTGGAAGATTCATTCTTAAGTGGTTTGTTCATTAAGTAAGGCATTGCCTGACTGCACCCAATTTTATGACCTATTTTGCCATGATCATTAAGCTAATCGCCCACAGTCAATAAGCAAGACATCACATGAACTTGTGACCTCCTTCCCCATTGACTTTGCTTGTCAGAAGCCGGCTGGGAAGGTCACTAATGGTAATTACGTAAATGTAGGAGGCTGCAACTGTCATAAATGCGAGCCAATTGTCAAGTACCCAGATTGCAATCACAAAAGCACAGGAATGCTGCTGCTCTTATAAGTTGCTTTTTTCATAATGTTGAATGATCACTGAGGATCATTAAATAAGAACTACCCGTATAGGACTGAATATATACTTTCCCCCTCCCCCCAGAGGCATCCGGTTTCTGCAGATTCTGCGCATGCTTCATGTAGATCGGCAGGGTGGCACGTGGAGATTGTTGGGATCAGTAGTGTTCATACATAGACAGGTATGCAAAACCTCAGAAGGGAACTGTGAGTATTTATTTCTTTATTATTGGGAATCTAGATTCGCGTTATTCTTGGAGCAGCTAAAAGTGTCATTCCAAAAAGAATATATGGATTAAACCCTGGGAGTGATGTTCTAGCTTTGCCGACATGTTCTTTGACTTCCCAACATGGATTGGAAAGTCTGCAGAGGATCTGTACTTCTGGACTCTGCAGAAGTCTAGAGACTTCTCCAATACTCAGAAAAGCACTAAGTGTCCTACAAACATCTTCACCTTCATTAGATCATAGGTTTTGCTGATTAGCAGATCTTGCAGATTCATTTTGGGTTTTTCTTTGTATTGAGATGGTGGTGGTGTGACATTTGGGGTATGACTGAATTCTCTCTGGTTGAGGGGAAGTACATATAATATCAAAACTTGGTATACAGCAATAGCATTTAGAGTTATACACTACCAAATAATATTTTACAGCACTCTCTGGGTGGTTTACATGATAGAAGCATTATTTGCATATTGCCACCAACAATCTGGGTCATCATTTTACCCACCTTGAAAGGATGGAAGACTGAATCAACCATGAACCCTGTCAGGATCGAACTCCAGGCTGTGGGCAGAGTTTGCCTGCAGTACTGCATTCTAACCACTGCACCACCAGAGCTCTATGTCTATATCCATGTCATGTTATCCAATTAATGTTCACTTAAGGATTACATTTAGATCATTAACCATCTAAATGTATATATGCATTCTAGATTTTTAAATAGTCTTTAACCTGGCCTCACAGAAACAAAATGCTTGTTTTTTAAATATAAAAAGGATAGTTGGGTTTTTCAGGCCATATGATAATTGATATTCTACCTTGTATTAGTAGTTTTGAGATTGGGAGTATCAATTTATGTGATCGTCCTGTAAATGTCCAAACTGTTAGTGCATAGTTCAAATAACATGGACATCTAATAAACCTTCTAAATCAAAATGAATACAGTAGTCCTTGACATATGACTATAGTTGGGATCAGAATTTCCATTACTAAGCAAGGCAGTTAAGTGAATCCCACCTATATGCAATTGGCCAAGCACTCAATATTTGATCATATGACCCTGGGGATGCTGCAACAGTTGTATGTGCAAGGAGCAGCAGTAAGTCATTTGAATATTCACTACATGAATGATTGTAAGTTGAGGACTACCTGTAAGTGAAATTGACCAGAAATTAAGATATGAACTGTTGTCATTTTAGTTGAATATATGCTGAATTAATAGGCTTATGTCCCATAATATATTTGCTCAATATTTTTTCCTATGACTGTATTATTACAGAGTATCATAGATTTTATTATTATTATTATTATTATCATTATTATTATTATTGTTCATCGCACAGTCTGCCAGATTTTGAGACTGGATTTG
>JANHFO010002004.1:176711-188497 GCA_032468095.1 Pareas carinatus | reverse complement strand
TATATTTTATATTTGGTATTTTAATTTGGTTTTAAATTCTAAATTTTATATGAAATTTTTAGCCAGGTTAGTTTAATGCTTTTAATAGGTTTTAATTATTGTATGTTTGTGCTTTTATTCCTGGCTGTACACTGCCCCGAGTCCCTTGGGAGAGGGGCGGTATAGAAATTTAAATAATAAATAAATAAATAAATACTTTTTATTGCTTTATAATGCTTTAAAATGATTCCAAAGTGATGCCTTAAATGACAATTTATGTTCTATATTAATGCATCCCATTGAAATTCATAGCTTAATAAACAAGGCATGGATAAAAATCCAGTAATGAAAGATGCACTTTGACAATGAATATGGCAATGGTTTAAGCAGATTAGTTCAGAAGGTGACACTATATATATATTAGGGCTAAATGCCATGCATTGCATAAGAATGGACATGTAGCACTTCTCTTCAAATTGTTGGAGCCACTATATTGTTTTCAAAATACTCCAGTACTGGCTATCTCTCCATTTAAAAAAAGAACTCCCTGCGTATTTTACTCTGCTGGTCATTGCCATTGTCATAGGGGGCGGTGCTGACCATTGAGTCAGCGTTGTCCAAAGACATCTCTGTTGTTATGTGACCAGCATGATGTCACGGAGTGCTGTTATCTTCCCACTGAAGTGGTACCTATTTATCTACTTGCATTTGCATGCTTTCGAAGTACTAGATTGGCAGGAGCCGGGGTGAGGGTGAGTGTTCACCCTATCGTGTGAGGTCTATACAGTAGCTTTATTGTGGAGAAGCACCTATTTCAAAGTGCCTTTTTGTAATGCTTTCCACAACTCTAGTAAATGTATTTAATACTGTAGCCCACTTCAGTGTTGTCTATCTCCCATCACTTATCAATACTACCATACTGCTACTTAAGGTCAACTTATAGGCAGTTCTTTGGGATGGTTACTACTGAAATCACTAAAAGAGTTGTCTATGGTGTGGTTACAGTTTCCCACCATGCTGCCAGATCATCTCACAAAGAATTATTGTGTAGAGCACAACCCACCGTTAGCTTATCCATCAGGGCTTGCTGGATGCTGCTATAATGCTGTTTGCAAAATATTCTGTGCAGCAGAGATGAAAATTAGTATAATATGTAAATATGTGCACAGTAGACTGTTACCTTTGATATGACCTCTATAATCATTGGTCTTTTTATATTGTTATAAACAATAACAAGTTTTCTTAGCACAAGATTATTGCAAGGACTGGAATATCTAATATTTTAAAAGCTGTGATATTTTTTGAAAGCACCCTTGTTGTATTCAATAAAAATATTATTTACTTCTGATATCTGGCATAAGCAGATGGAGATGCTCTAAAATTTTAAGCAGATGCTTGCTGTCCAAATTGTGTGACATCATCAAAATATTTTCACTAAGCTGCGAGAAGTTGAATGAATGAAGGTAGGGAAATCTTCACAGCCAACCACCGTATAACTATGACACCACTTGGAAATACTTCTTTCCCCTTGGCAAAAGTAGTATTTTGAAGCAGTGTCACAGATTTAAAAATGTCTCAGACTTAATTTATTTTCTTTCCTTTTTATTTCTTTCCTTTCCAGTCTGTTTAGATTACCCAGGCAAATGTAGTGAAGATCTTTTCTCTTGACTTAGAAACTTCTAGTGTCTCTTTTTCCCTCACTCTAATGTTAATTTTATAATTTATTTCCCACAAAGGATGTTGCAGTGATATACTGAATGTAAAAGTTATGAATAGCATTCTTACAGTGAATCTGACTATAAAATAGGGACAAATTAAATGACTTTGGCATAAGTGTGAACAGCCTCCAGGCATTACTGATTCCTTGATGGAAATAAATCTATGTGCACAGTGACCTTGGCAGTACTACGAGGGCAGTCATTACGTAAGCATGAACAATTTTTCCAATGTACTAAGAGAAAACAGGCTTTTATTTGACGTCAGGCTTGCAAGATTTGTTTCATTGCTTGAACAAATAAATTCAGTATAGGCACAGCATAGAAGTATCTGTCTCATGTCACAGCTTTGTATATATTTTCTGCAGATTTACTTGCCAGAATAATCCATTCTTTAAAATAGTGATATTTTCATTAAGTCATTCTTTTCTATGCATATTGTGTTATCCCTTTATTAAACTGTGCATAGCTTACACAGCCGGTCTTTCATCCAAGTTGTAATTGAGCTAGACCTGTTTAGTATCACATGCTCTTTGACTGCTTTATGATAATACTTAATATATAGGTTTATTTAAATACTTATAACTGTTCAAGTGCCAATAAAAAGAATAGCTTTGCAATTTCAAAGAAATAAGAATCCAAAACAGTCTAAATTAAAAGCTGAGGGGTGCTTTCTGAGCTTGGTTGCTTTCTTGCAGATATTTCTAAGTAACATCATCAGTGTTAGTCTAACCACCTCTACCATCCTGTTTCTATGATAGCCAACCATAGATTATCTCCAGCATTTCTGCAAGCAAGGGCATTAACACAGTAGGGCTGTGCAGAGTTTTAAAAAAGCTATTTGACTGAAGTGTCTCTTTGGAGTGAAGCAACATCGGACAATCAAAAAGGCTTTTGCAGAACAATCTTTCCATCAGAATGAAGTGACAAACTAATCAAGTCAGCTTGCTTTGATTCTTCAATTTGAAGCAAGGTGGAACAATTAACTTTTTTAACCCAACAGTTTAACTCAAACCTAGAATGCCTAAAACCTAAAACCTAGAAGTCCCTTCTCACTATTACTCCTAAGGAAATGGTAACTCTCTGGAAAGCCCACATAGCTGGTGACTATCAACATTGATGGACCAATATACTTAATTTCCATTCAAGGTCATGTTTCCAACATCATTAAATTATAAAAATACTGGGTTTTGTACAACTTGAATAAATAATTTACTCCTCAACTACAATTAAGAACTGGTAGCATTCTTGTGAATTAGTATTACTTGTTCTACTTATTGACCTAGATGACTGAAAATCTCCATAGACTTGTTCTCACCCTTCACTACAGCAATTTTCCTTACTCATCCCCAGTAAAATGATGAATTACAACTTTTATAATTTCCCATTCAATATGTTATCCAGTATGCATATTGGACAGTAAATTGTGGAAAGCTGGTTAAGAGAAACAATGTTGATTAATAGAGCCAGAATTGAATATATAGATGATCAAATTTAACCCTTTGGTCAGAAATTTAAATAGTTTTAATTTCTGTACGTTTACTGCACTGTACTGTAAACCTCCTTGAATCCTTTGGGAGGAAGTAGGCTATAAATAATTGGGTAAATAAATTCTGAAAATGTGATGGCAAAATGTAATTCTAGTCATTCTTCAGTTTGTCAGAGCCTTTACTGTATGTCTTCATTAATTTATAACAGTTGATCTGTTCATATAAGCCAGGAGTGGGCAATATGACACCTTTACCACCTATGGAGTTCAACTTCCAGAATTCTTGAGCCAGCTATAAATTGAATTCCACAGCATAGTTGCTCACCCCTGATCTAAACTCTTGTATACTAAGACATATGCCATATTCAAAGAATGCTCAGTAACTGCTCTACATTCAAGTGGAAGGAACTATTACGGAGAACGGTAAATGATTTGATCCTTGGCTCGGTACTCTGCAATCTTTTAATTAATGACTTGCATGAAGATATACTTATTAGGTTTGTAAGTGTCACAAACTTGTGTGAGCTGAAAATAACAATGAAATTTAACAAAAATAAATGTACTTCACTCAGAAAACAGAAATTAATTATATATATATATAAAAGGGTGGGGAAAAGGAGGGATGCATGTCTTGGCAAAAGTTGCAATTATTTAATTTTAATAGTTTAATATTAATGGATTATAAATATAAATATATTCTTTGTGATGTGGCTAGAGAAGAGCCACAGCATTTTCAATAGTATAATCACAAATACGCTTTGTAAATCCAGAGGTTAAATAACTCTGCACTGTAGTCTTTAAGTTTCATCTTGAATATTGTATCCAGTTCTGGATACTGCAGTTTATGGACGATTCAGACAACCAAAACAAGTTCAGAGAAGGGCAGTAAAACTGAAAACAAAGACCTATGAAAACAGATTGAAGTATATTTAGCTTTTGAGAAAACTGAGTGGTACTCTTCAAGAACCTGAAAGAAGAATGATGTTCTCTATCATCATATAGTGGGCAACATAAAATAATGGACTAGACTTAGAGAAAGCAAGATTCTGTCTAGAAATTAGTTTGATAGACATTTTGATAATGGAACTAATCACCCAGAGAGAGGATGACTCTCATGTCCTGAATGTGTTCAGATAGAGGATAGCCTGCCATCTGTATATTGAACCAATGTCATAGCATTGGTTTAATATACACTCAATGCAATAAAAGTGTCAACTAAGTTGCTTTTTAACATTCTGCCACACTGATTTTCCACAGATTGCAGGGGGAACAAATTAATGGAAATCAATTTGGTACTCATTATCTTTTATCATATAAAGGCAATGGGGGAAGGAGGACTCCCCAAAAAAGCCATTTCCTCTCACAACTCAGTGCTGTGATTCTTTACAGCTTTGAACTTTGGAGTTTAATATACCAATTTGACTATTTGATATGCATTAGGATCATTGCTCCTAATTTCAGGCTATTCCCCAGCTTAAAAAATCCTGTTTAGATTAATTTTTAGATGTTATTTTCAACTGGAAAGAAGTAGATACTGTATTTATTTATTTTCTATGGTACATACTAACAGAACAAGCTTGTATTGGCAAGGGGATAAACAAATTGGAACATATTTCATCTTTGGTAGGAAAGCCAATTAGTGGGTTTGGTTGAGCATTTTTGAATAAGTTGAGAAAAGCTTTTAACAGAATGATTTATAATAAATCTTGAGATTGTTTGATGGTTTTCATTTCCCGTGAAAAACAAACGTAGTCAATTTCAGGCTTATGATAATAATGTTCTTTCTAATATCATCACGTAAACAAATATTATACAAATTATTTATAGAGGGAAATATTCAAAATAAATGTATACAGATGTTGTAACCTTTCTGAGATTTATATATGTGTTTCTATGCACCGACACAAGATTTATTGTCTTAAGAATCTTATGATGTGAATTCCAAAGGTGCTTTTTTCAAAAGACAACTGGACTTTCTTTTCCTTGAAGACGTTTTGCTTCTCATTCAAGAAACTTCTTCAGTTCTGAAGAAGCTTCTTGGATAAGAAGCGAAAAGTCTTTGAGGAAAAACACGTATTTTATAATAAGTTGGAACCGGATTAGTTGGATTTAAAGTGAGAAACTCATCGCTAACTTGTCTCAGTAATTTCAGTTAAACTTAAAATCTGATTCTGATTCATCATGCTTCTTTCCTATATTTCAGCACAGAATATTTTTATAGTATTATTTTGCAATCAAAGCTTTAATTCTAGAATAAGTTTCTTTAAAACGTGTAAATCATGTTTAAGGCATTAGTAAAATCTTGTCATCACCTGTAAATCGTCTGTCAACAAGCATTTCAGTTAGTTTCAACTTACCAATAAAATGTGTTAAAACTGAGGAGGCTTATTTCTACATTACACAAAGGATTTGTATGTGAGAACCTGAAAGGGGAGCTTTAAGTTAGTGTTTTCAAAGTTTGCCATCTCATTAAAATGTCTTTGAAAGGTGCTATTCAATTCTGTGAAACATTACTGTTGTTGTGGTGGTGGTGGTTTGTCGCACAGTCTGCCAGATTTTCAGCCTGGATTTGGCATTTTTGTCTACCTATCGGGTCCTTACCAAGAACCTGGGATAGGCAGATGTGGATGTTTTCTGGTGTTACAGATACCATCACAGGATGAAAGCTGTTCCCAGTAAAGCTGCCTTTTGCAACTGACTGAGGGCGTATTTGTCAATGCCGATGGTGTTCAAATGGTGCTCCAGTTGTTTTGGGACTGCACCTAAGGCGCCTATGACTATTGGGACTACCCTTGCTCGCTTTTGCCAGAGTCGTTCTATTTCTATTTGTAAGTCTTTGTATTTTGTGATCTTCTCCAGTTCTTTCTCTTCTATTCTACTGTCTGCAGGCACTGCCACATCCACTATCCAGACTTTTTTGTCTTTCTTATGGACAATTGTTAAGTTCGGGGTGTTATGCGGTAGATGGCTGTCTGTTTGAATTCTAAAATCCCAGATCAGCTTAATTTCTAGATGATGATGATGATGATGATGATTACTATTATTATTATAAAAATATTAAATCACAGTTGCCAGTTCTTTAATTGGTTTTGGTCCTTATTTGTATCAAGTTGTTCCCAAGAACCTAGGATACCTAGATGTATCAGCAGGGTACATTTTCAGATCCAAGTTGTGTGGCCTTTTGTAATTGGCAGATGGAAATTTTGTCAATGCGCATATTTTCTAAGTGTCATCCAGGATTTTTTGGTATGGCACCCAGTGTGCGGATAACCACTGGGACCACCATGTCTGGTGTATGCTATAATCTTTCAGTTTTGATTTTCAGAATTTGATACTTTTGTGATCTTCCCTAATTCTTTTTCCTCAAGTTGCTACTATGGTATCGCCTGGTATTCCCACATTAGCTATTCACATTTTTTTTCTTTTCAGTCATAGTTAAATTTGGTGTTATGAACCAACATTTTATCATTTTAATTCAAAAATCTCACAATATTGTCACTCGCTCATTTATTATTATTGAACGTTAGTCTCTACAAAACATATTACTAACCAAGTCCTTGTAGTAATGTAACACATAATTTAGCGTATTTGTATATGTATAACAACCTCTAGAGCTGCATCAATTAACCAATATAGCAAATAAAATACTACGATTAATGCTATTCAAAACAAATTTGCACACAAAGACTGCAAATTGTTTGAGGAAAGCTTCTGTAATATAAAAGCCACCATACAAAAGGTTTTAGACTCTAGTGCAGAGGTCTTCAGCCTTGGTCCCTTTAAGGCTTGTGGACTTCAACTCCCAGAATTCCTTAGTCAGCATAGGGGAGTTGAAGTCCACAAACCTGAAAGGGACCCAGGTTGGAGACCTCTGCCTGCCAAGATTTATTTATTTGTTTTGAAATGTAAGCATGACTGCCCATCCTACAAAAGAATTGTGAGCAGCTAATGACAATGAACAAGAACAATGTAATGAATTTTTTTCAAATCAACAAGAAAGAAACCAAGAAAGAAGACCCACACAGCAGAATTAAAAGTATTATAATGAAACTTCATCACATAATATATAATATATATAATATTTATTTAGTCAAGCATGTATGAGGAAAAACAAGTAAAAACATACTATATAAACATATAGGTATAAGCATAGGCATAATAAATGGATACGAACAAATGGGAACAGTAGGACAGAAGGCACACTGGTGCGCTTATGTATGCCCCCTTACAGACCTCTTAGGAATGGAGTGAGGTCCACAGTGGACAGTTTATGGTTAAATTTTGGGGGGGTCGGAGGATGTAACAACAGCGTCAGTTAGTGAGTTCCAGGCATTGACAACTCTGTTGCTAAAGTCGTATTTTCTGCAATTGATTCTGGAGCGGTTCACTTTGAGTTTTTATCTGTTGTTAGCCCATGTATTATTCTGGCTGAAACTGAAGTAGTCATTGATAGGTAGAACATTGTAGCAGACAATGTTAACTCTAACATCTAGATTAGTCTCCTCTAACTTCCTGGCCCAGTATCTTACAGAAAAGCCAAGTCTTCAAAACCTTCTGGAAGCAAGCAGGAGGAAGGAAAGGCGCCATGACAGAGAAGATATCACAAGAAGATGTTGATCTCTTGCTCCCAGAAGGTGATGTTGGTTAATAGAGGTGCTTAGAATATACCTAACCCTTTGGATCCGGTGGGATGGGCAGACACTCTCACAGACGGGTGGTCCTGCAAGTAAATAGCTTAAAGTCAATTGAGATATGCTGGGAATTCAGCAAAGCAACATCGACTACATCAACTGTAATTTATTGCAGCATATATGTGCTCATGAGTCCCACCACTTGCATTACTCCAGATCAGCCTTCCTCATCAGAATCAGAATCAGAATCAGAATTCACTATGCCAAGTGTGTCTGGACTCACAAGGAATTTGTCTCCGGTGTACATGCTCCATACCTACATACATACAATAAACAAACTGTGATTACAATCAAAGATACATTCATAATCATTTGTATATTTAAGCATAAGATTCATTCATAGTCATAAAGTACATTCATCTTGTCAAGTACATAGAAGCTGCAATCGACAAATCACAATCCTAATCATGAATGCAATTCACAATTATAAGTACAATCATCATGTCACAAAACGTTCTCCTCATTAACAGTGTCGTGTAAGTCAGCTGTTTAGCAGGTTGATACACACACACACACACACACACTTTGTTCTTATTTAAGTCCCATTCTGCAGGGATCCAATATGATACGATAGTCCTTACAGAATAGCCTCACTTACTCTTTCTATCTCACAGGGAGTCAGCAAGGTGAAGTGAGAGGCGCTTGTTGAAGAGAAGTGTGCAGAGAGGGGATTCTGAAAGGTCGGACTAGTAAACCTGGCACAATGAACTGTTCGGTTCGAAGTGTTGTCCTTCTGGGTCTCTCATCTGTAGAGATGGGGTGGGCTGAGGAGGGTTTGGCCGAACATTTGCTGTAGCAAGGAATGGATATCGGGGTCATCAGCAGACCGTGGTAGGTTTGTACAGCACATTGGAATAAGCCTAAAATGGGGTTGCAGAGCGTGTGCTGTCTTACCATCACATTAAATTGAATTATTTATCTGAGGTCCTCGTGATATGACTGCAGCCACTGTGTTTTATTAGGCTGTGTAAATGTAGCCAATATACTTAGCTGTTGGTTGGGGAATATAAGTGATGTGTATCTGTGGGCCTGAGGGGCAGTGATACCGTGAACATTTGGACTTTGTAAGAGAAGTGATAAAGATCCCATGTAAGAAATATTGAATGTGCTCTTGGTGTACAGAGTATGATGAGGTAGAGCTGAACATGAGGAATTTGGGAGGAAGATGATTTATGAAGCCCTCAAGTAGTGCTCTCTGAGCTTGGCTGTTTGCTTGCAGACATTTCATCACCCAACTAGATAACATCAGTGCAAGGGAGTGTGAGGTGTGCTCCCTGTTTGCATACAGTAGTTTGTTCTGTTGGGTTTGATAGAGTATGGTTTCTCCTTGATAATGGTACTGTTTTCTACTTGATTCCGTTGTCAGGTGTTAATCCCTGCTTATCTGGATGTTTGATGCTGGAGAGGATGTACCCTAGTTGTTTTGTTTCCTTAGCTTTCTTTTTTGAGTGGTGTTTAAAGACAGACTCCACAGTTTAACTCTGAATTGCTTATATTCCCTTCTTGAAGAATAGTCATCCTAGGTTTATCCTGTCAAACTTAGACATTTCTTGGAAATAGATGCACATCTTGGAGAAAATTGGTGTCAGCTATAATGGGCGACCAATAAAACGGGTCACGGGGAAGTTATTTTGGAGCCCTGACATTTCGGGAGGAGTATGACAGATCTAGTGAGACTAAGAGACTGAGACTGAAGAAGCTGAGGATAATCAAATAGTTGCAGGAATAGTTTGTGTGTGTGTGAGTGTGTGTGAAGGAGAATGGTGACACAGGAGGGAATTTGGAGCTGTGCTCACACTTGCAGACTCTGGCTGGTGGTTCTCATTAAGTTATGGTCTTGTATTAAGTAATGCTGAGTTAATGGCACGTTGATGGGATAATCTGAAAGTAGTAGTGATATTTTGGGCGACTTACATATGTGTGTGTTTATTTTTAGCCAAATGAAATAAAGTTGCTGGTTTTGCCTGAATGGGATTTTGCAAACACAGACTCAGAATCAAAACCAGAATTTATTTTGCCATGTGCGTGTCAGAACACACCAGGAATTTGCCTTCAGCTGTATGTAGTGAATACCTACATACAGCTGTGATTGCAACAAAGATACAATCAAGGATACATTTCATAGACACTTGAATATATAAGCACAATCATGATTGTTTGTGTATATAGGCATAGTCATTGCATACATAGGCATAATCAGCTGTGTATATAAGCATAAGATACACTCATAGTCCTAAAGTAAGTATACATTCATCATGTCATCATGTTGTAAAGTGTGAGCATCATGTCACAAAAACCCATTTCACCCTTTTGCAAAAACACCCTCCGCATCAACACTGTCATAAGGCAGAAACAGGCACCTGCTTATGTGCTTGTTGAGCAAGACGCTGGGAGAAATAATAGATATGTTTCCCATATGAAAGGGTGCCTGTACCTTTGGTAAAGACAGAACTATTGTCTTGTGTAGGTATACATGAATTTCACTCTCTGGGGCTGCTGTCGGGCACAAAAGACCAAGGCCCCAGGTTAGGTTCCAATTATTTATTGCCCGTGGCTACGCACAGGAATCCAGACATCTAATGATTAGCACTAGTTTGGTGCTAGATAAGAGTGAATGGAATTCAAGAAGGGTTGGACTTGGTCATTTGTGACTACTAGCAATTCTAGGCTGATTTCTCTTTTGACTGCACCCCCAGTTTCTCCCACACCTTTTCCTACAGGTGTTGAATAACGTCTTGTGGTATAGGGTGCTAGAAGATAACCAGACCTGGATTATTCATTGCTTCCTCCGGATAATCACTGAATCTTTCTTGCTCCAAATAATCCTGTCTAGGAGAGGACTTTACTCAGGCAGTAGAACTATGACGGAAGTTGTGAAAAAGGTTGCATCTTGGTGTTTTATCTAAGTCAGGGAAAGGCAACCTTGGCTCTTTTATGGCTTGTGGACTTTTCAACTCCGAGAATTTACTGGCTCAGGAATTCTGGGAGCTGAAGTCCACAAGTCATAAAAGAACCAAGGTTGCCTGCCCCTGGTCTTAATTGAGGGAGTTTAGAATTGTGGAAGGGAGTCTGTTTATTCTACATGTAGGAAAGCTGTTGGAAGCTGTCTTTGAATCTCCACCCTGCAACTTCCCTCTTTTGAGTATTCAAAAACAACAACTCACACAGCAAAGAGATATTTTGGAATTTTCTAAGAGGAAAGAAAAGTAAAAGAGGGAATTGGACTTTTTCTGTCATAATTATTATTATTTTTTGCACGAAGTTGTGTTTTGGTTGCCTCTGCCTTCAACCATGCTTGTAATTCTGAAATGCAAAAAGTGCACATTGTTTACAGTAAAAACCACAAAAAAATGAAGTCCCAAGTCAGCAAATTTATCAAATTTCCAAATTAATTAACTTGCCAATTATGGCAAGAAAGGTTGTAAGTCAAGGCAAAACTCAACTGTTGAGGAACAGAAATTTGGAGTTCAGTTGTCATCGTAACTCGAGATCTACCTGTACTTTGGTTTATAAGCGCAGTATGGCAACATAACTGGATTGCAAATATTTTGCCATATATTATGTAGATTCTGTGTCCTAATTACACTGTAGGTAAACCGTCTCGTCTCACAAGTATCGGCATTCTGTCAAATACATTGTAGAGCTTCAGTATTTAAGGAAAGTCATAGCACCCATAAAGATGGGTACTGCAGCAACATGTTTTATATAATGAACACTTTCTCGACTTTATTGTGGTAGTGCTTTAAAGCAGTGGTCGCCAACCTTTTGAACTTCAGAGACCACCAAATTCATAATTTGAAATCCCGAGGCCCACCAATATGATTTTTTTTAAAGAATACATTTGTAAAATGATCAGAGAACTTCCATTTTATTAATATAAAAGGCACCTATTTAATATAACAAAATTTAAAA
>JANHFO010002004.1:157099-168230 GCA_032468095.1 Pareas carinatus | reverse complement strand
GATGATGATTATTATTATTATTATTATTATTATTATTTATACCCCGCCCTTCTCCTGAAGGACTCAGAGTGGCTCACAGGCAACGTAAAAACACAATAGAGACACAAACAATATTAAAGACCAACAAAGAGATGTAATACTAAACTTCCAGTTTTATTATTCAATTTAACACTCCTTGTTCAGAAGAAAAGATGTTCACAAAATAAAATATACAAATAGAAGAGAATATTTATAGCTCATGGTTGAAAATTTTGCAACTATTTGTCTGTCAGATAGAACAGTGACCGCCAACATTTTGGGGACCAGGGACCAGTTCCATGAAGAAAGGTTTGTCTGTGGACCGGAGGGGCCATGGTTTCAAATGCTGCCTGCATCTCACAGATGGGGCTTCGTTTGTTTGCATGATCCGGTTGCTGGCATGCTGTGACCTAGTGCCAGTCCATGGACTGGGAGGGTTGGGGGGGTTCCTGAGGTAGAATGACAGAAGGTTGACTTTTCTAGTAAAATTGAGGAAGTGGTTGAATTGATCATGTGATTTATTATTGTAGCAAGGATCTTTTAATATTTATTCTGTATTACATGTTTTTTCTTAACCTTCCTCATACTGTCTGCTGTGTATATTCAGTCTTTAATCCTTCTTTAAATAGGCATGATGAATTATACTTTATTCTTAGTACTGGGGACAATGAAGCTTTGCTAAATGGCTGCTTTCTGTCAGTGGAAACAAAGATGATGCAGATTACAAATGAAAATATTTTGTTAGTCCACTGTATAAGCAAGGATGGAAGGAAAATACTACACATGTTTAGGGAATCTTTTGTGCTAAGGGTATGGTTCATTCATCATTAGGAATATGTATTGAGTTTGACCAAATCCCAAACTGAACTGAGGAGATGTGGAAAGATTCACAAAATATTTGAATTACAATGCAGCTCCTCTGAAGTGTGGACTGAATTTTTGTTTTGTTTTTTGTTTGTTTTTTGGTGTTGTTCTGAGGTTTGGAACATCATAGAAACCCAAATAATGTGCTTGTTGACACACATTTCTTCACAGACTGTCATGTAAGAAAAGGTTCAAATTAGGGAGAATAGGTAGGAGAAAGGGATATCATTTTCTAAAAAAAAACAGCACTGGAATGAATAGTAAATATCAAAATTCTCCAGTGTTAATTTTTTTTAACTAGTATAATTTAAAAGTATTGTGTCGATTGTTCTTTGATGTGCTCTTTTCTCAGGATTAGGAACATTTTAAGTCAATCTGGAAGACTGGTCATTGCTTCTATCTTTTTATCCCGGCCCCTGAATCACACCTGTGTGTTGCTCTTTTTATAACCACAGTGCCAGATTTGGAGAAAACAAGCAGAAAGCTATAAATTGTTTATTGTTCATCATAAGGTTCCAACCATTAACCTATTGTTGTTGTCTAAAGTGACATCTTCCATTTATGTGATTTTCTTACAAGTAAAAAAACACCGCAGAGAAAGAGGAAAAGCAAATGTTTTCTCCTTCTAAATATTTGAAGGTTCTTCAATATAAATTATTAAAACTACTCTTCAGAAATCTGTGGTCCATATTCCACCACTTCTTTTAGCATTATGTATGAATGCAGTCAGTGTAAAACATAAATTATGATGCTGATATGTAACAGTTCATACACTCCTGCTGTTGGTATAAGCATGAATTGGAAAATTCAAGTTACAGTTCTATAATTATATACTATGCAGTATTAGGCAGTTTACTGCTAGCCCCCAAGTTTATAGAGCTAGAAAAATATGGAAAATTGTATTTGTCTTTTAATACAGCATTTGGAAGGGCAGTGAAAATATGGAGCTACAGGATTCCATATTTCTTGACACTCTTCAGAAATTAGTGAAGATTGAACTTTTCCAGAGTGTTTGGCCTAAGTAAAACTGTTTATTTCTTGTATACTATAATTGTTCTTTTGGTGTTTCATCTCTTTAAATTTTATATTATGTTATTTGAGGTTGAGGCTTCTGTTTTTACCAGAAATACTTTATTATATTTATTCTGTTTATATTAGAAGTCTCAAAGGTTGAAAGGCATACACATTTAAATTATTATTTATATTATTATTGCTTCTTATTGTTTTTGTTTTAGTCCATCACGTTTATCCCTATCTGAGGATATGAGTCCCAGCGAACTCAACAGAATAGTTGTATTGAGTAATCTAGATGGCACAAAAGACCACATATTGGTTTGGCTGCAGTGGTGCTGCTTGCTCAGAAGCCAAATTTCTAATATCATTAAATCTTAGTAAGACTTTAAAAAGTCTTTGTAAATATTTGCATTGCATTGGCTGTATAATTTGATGAAAAGGCAATAGATGCATAAGTATAAGTTTTACCAATGCATTCCCTTTGAACCAAGGGTCTGAACCCCTGATCCGTGGACTGACACTGACCATGGAATGACAACACCCACGCCCCATTCGCAAGATGAGGGCAGCATGCAAAACCATGCCCTCCCCGGTCCACAGATAAAGCTTTTCCATGGAACCACTCCCTGGTGCCCACAAGGTTTAAACAACTGGGCCACTGCTTTAAACAACTGCATAAACAGTTCAAAACCTCTCTTAGTTATTTGGGGGTTCCCTGTAAACTGAAAGTTTAAGCTCTTCGTTGCTTGGTAAATTCATCTTGGATTTTTATTAAATAATTTCCAAAGTGTAGAAATATATTTTTCATAATTTTTACCATGTTGTTAATGTATTTGAAATACAGTACATTAATAATATTTCTCTAGAGTATTTTAGGGAGATGCCAAATAAAATGGGAAAAACCTTTCCGCCTTGATTTTGCCATTTTTAGCTCAGAAACTTAACACCAGAGCTTTGTTTGCAAATGGTACTAATAGCATTCAATGAAAACTCCAATTTTGCTTTATTTTGAGTGCTATTTGTTCTGCTCTAGGGCACGCTGAGAATGAGAGTAGATTCAGTATTCATTTGTGCATAAAGATCATTAAAAGAAGAGGAACCACACATGCTGGACCCAAGCAAGTGTATGTGAGAGAGAGAGAGTGTGTGTTTTATATTGTGCTATCATGATGCTAGCACATCACACAAACCTCTTTGTTTCTAAGAATGACTTTTGTTTAAGCGAAGCTGCATGAGTCTTTGGTCATTCCCACATCCTAGGCTACTGTAGATGAAGGGAGTTTTCTGTGGGTGTCTTAACTCTAATCTCGCCAGGAGCTGCCTCATTGTATGTGAACACTTTGGTAGATGTCTGGCTCATTGGGAGCTTACAATTGGAGGAAGGGATGGTGGCATTACCTCGAGCATACTAGGCATTGTGCCAGTGTAACTGAGCAGATGGTGACCTCTTGGGTCATGGGACTATATTTCTGAGATAGATGGGAAAGGAAATTCTACAGTTTGCAGACCAGATGGGGAGTTCTCACAGCAACAACTAGAAGGAATGTATATACATATGTGTGTAGAAGAGAATGTCAAGGCAGGGTAAGAAAGCAGCATTGTCAAATTCAGTAAAGGCTAATGCTGGCTTCTGCACAAAATGTGCGAAGTTGTAAAGGTGCTTTAGATATGTCCCAATCCATCTGCTAAGCAGCATGCATGCTCCTCTCCCTAAATTCAATGTGAGGAATGCTGTTCAAAACAAGTCTTTAAAAATGGTGACTGTACTTGTTGCAACTGCAAAGGGCTGCACAATAGCTGTTGCCAGAATTAGCGCCATGCAGTAAGGAAATGGGGGTGGGTAGGGAGAATGATTTTCAAGAATGCCAGGAAAGCAAAAAAGCAATGGCTTAGAGTGCCAAAGTACTTATCCTGTCTGTAAATGATATCCTTAATATATACATTTCCAAAATCTTTTCCACTAGGATGGTACGAGGTGGAACTGTCCGTCGTTTTAGCGACCTGGCAGAAAGCAGTCCAAAGGAACTTGCTGAATGCTACAAACAGCTTTCTTGTTCAGACATAAAGATGAGCAAAATATCTTTTAGGCAGATGGAAGATTTTAGGGAAAAATGAAAATGTAAGAAGTTTTTAAGTTTTACCTCCCTTTTACCCATTCCATCATGTGTTATTTTATGAAATTTGTTGTGTATAGTACATTGCTTATAAAAGTACAGTTTCTTTGAATAATAGTTGCACTTTTATTGATGAAATTTACTTTAAAATATTTTACATTTTTGTTTTGTTTTTGTTCCTTCATCTGATAAATGTTTATTCCCAGATTGTGCGCAACTCCTTACTGAATGAAGTAATTTATTCTCATTCTCGGGAATAAAACAGAAAACAAAAAAACAATACTAAAAATAAAACAAAATTGAATTTTCCTTCATTTAGTAAACATTTGTTTATATTTACATTTTTGTTCTGTTCATGCTACTGAACATTAAGGAACGGATCTGTTTTGCCTGTTTAGAAGAAGCAGGTGGGAAAAGAGTTAATTCTGAAAACAATTAACTTGCAGCTTCATAGTAAACAAGCAGGTATTCTGAATCCACTGTGTCCGAGAGATATCAAAAGAGATAACTTTAAGGAGAAAGCAAACAAAAAAGTCAAGGGGAGATTTTAAGGCTTTACATATACATGTTTTAAAACCGAAATACTATCACTATTAGCTGTTTCTGTCATTTCATAATTTTTACAGACCCTTGTGAAGCCCTCCCAAATAAATAAAGCATGCATAAACACAATCCATATTAGAAGGAATAAATATACTGTACCTCATTGAATGAAATATTAAGTTATTCTAAAGTGATCATTTCAAAGATAGATCAAGCTTTTTGAATCCTTGTGAAAGACTTATTTTCCCACAACTACTGTGTGACTGGAAACTCCTTAAATAAAAATATTATTCCTTCATACCATAAGAAAGCATACTTTCTGAAATGAGTCAGAAAAGAGTTATGTGTCTCATGCTATAGATATATTGATCTGATTAGACTGGCATTTAGTCACTTTTTTAAAATGCTAAAAGCATTCTATAAATGATATATTTTATTTAGACAAAGAAAAAAATGGATATTGGTTGATTAACACTGTATGGTGTTTAAAAAAGCAAAGGGATATTAATATGTAATTGTTGTTACTTTAAAGGATTACCTAAAAGAACTGGGATAATAAAACAGTAACATTACCTGGGTTGAGGAGGGAGTGAAATTTGATCAGGCAATTATTTCTAGCTTCCATCCACCACCACCCCATTCCTCACCCACCCATAAGCAGTTTTAGTACAAGAAATTAATTGCAAAGGGACCTTCCAATCTTCACATCAGCCTGTGAACAAATATTACTATTCAAAGACTCTTAACTAAGAGCTGATGTGCTCTTGTAAAGCAGAGTTGCCCAGTTTTAATTCAAAACTATAAAATCCAAGATGTGTCTTGACATATGAGTTGCTCTAGAGTATATATGGTAATGATATTTTGTGTAAATCTGGGTTGCAATTGGAAGGTAGGGTTGCAGGCATATGGCATTTGTAATTTTTTTAAAATTTGCTTTGTTTTCATCTTTTTTGTTCTATGTTTGTTTATATTTGGGGTTTGTTGGGGCCATTATTTATGTGATGACATAGTTAGCCACCTGGATCCTTCAACACTATACACTGAAAGTAAAGTATTTGTGTGATAGGAAGTTGATGCCTCTAGCACCATAATAATAACATTATGAGGGCAAAGTGGAATCCTTTATGTCACGCCAAGCCTTGCGTCTTGGAAAGGCAAACAGGAAAAGCTTAATTTTTAATACTTCTTAAACCTTTTAAGCTTGAAGCAGGAAACTTTGTATACTGTTCAGCACAGTAGAGGCTCCTTGGTGGACAATTTACCTGACAGAAAACTTGTCCATTTGCTACACCTATATCTCCTCTTTCATTCTTGGATCTGAAGCAGTTTCCACCGGATTCCCAAATAATGTCTTACTAAATCTCAGATCAGAATTAGAACTTCTTAGCTTTTATGTAAGGATGTTATAACCATAATGCATCAGATTATCTTCTAATTAATAACATTTTTTTAAAAAAAAGCTGAAATATTTACATAACATTCCTTTTTATATGAATATCATTCAATTTAGCAGCTTTTTATGCATATATAAGAAAGTGCAAAAAAAAGTAAGGGAAAATACTTTTTTAAAAATTGTTTTGCTTGGGGAAAAAATGAAAAGGAGTGTTTTTGCCAAGTGAAAATGGTTAGAGTCAGCATGAAGCTGATTTATTTATATGTTTCTAAAATTATGAAGGAAAATCAAAATAGAATTCTTCCTTCCTTCCTTCCTTCCTTCCTTCCTTCCTTCCTTCCTTCCTTCCTTGCGTATTTTCATAGAAAAAGTGTTTCAGTTCTAGTTTGTTTGATACTGTTCTATATACAAGAATATGGCTCCTATTAAAATGACATTCTGCATAGACTAAGTTGTATTCTAATATATGAACATAGTTCTGTGTTTTGGGACAGAGTTCACACAGAAAAATGTATGATCGTATCCCTGGCTATTGTATTGGGTAGGGGGTTAGCTCACCATTCAGTCCTGCACAGTAGCAACTTTTCAGCTTGTATGCCTAATATAAGGGACTGTCTTATGCATTTCATTCAGAAGGAAGTCTCAGTTCATTCAGTGCCTAGAATTGCAGCAATTTTCTGGGTGTAACAGAAAGCCTTTGCAACCTCCTGTTTCTGCATTTAAATCACTCATTCCATTTTGCTTTCAAAAGCCATTTGTTTTCCAGGCTGCTGCATCTATTCACATATGGGCTATACTTAGCCTTTAAGAATGTTTCTTTGGCCAAAATGAAATGGAGCTGGTGTGGTCCATGTTTGATATACTTGCTTCTCCAGGTGTCTATTCCAAAAGTTGTATATTAGTGCATAAATGCATACTTTTTCACATTTGATTGAACGGGTTATTGGAGCTGGCTGGTTCTGTGGTGAATGCCCAGTAATGGGATAAAGCTTCCATTCATAAGCAGGGAAGCTGGTGTTTGCCTTTTTGGCAGAATTCACAAATCAGTCACCAGTAATCACAAAGCAAATGCAGACACATACAGGTACGGGGAATGGAAATGGAGAAGGAATGCTGCAGTGTATATATAAGTAAATTCTCTGAATTTCTCTTTGATCAACATTAAATTAAAATCTCTAGTATCCGAAACAGGGTAGAGGTGAAATGAAAAAGTAATGGCAGTCTCATTTCCAGAGTAGCCATATATAAAAAGGTAAATATTTCCCTCGTCCAGTCATTTATGGCTCTAGGGGGCAGTGCTCATCTCTGTTTTGTAGCCGAGGGAGCCAGTGTTGTCCAAAAACCCTTTCCATGGTTGTGTGACCAGCAAGACTATACCCTGAGATGCGTAGAACACTGTTACCTTCCCATTGAAGTGGTACCTATTTATCTACTTGCACTTGCTTTCTTTCAAATTGCTAGGTGGGCAGGAACTGGGGCAAGTAAAGAAAACTCACCCCCATTGCATGGCACTCAGGTCTTGAACCTGGGTTGTCCACTTTCCTGCTAACAAGTTCAGCGTCCTCAACCACTGAGCCATCATACCCTTTATTAGCCATGTATACCCCCTTGTAATATAACATTATTAGCAAAAGCTGAGAGGTGTTTGTTTTGAAGAGGGGTGGGTTGCTTTTGGATTTACCTTTTATCTTAAAAAAACAATAAGATCCATATACCACCTATTGCCCTTTAAAAGAATGTAACCCGTCATGCTAAAAACCTGGAGCTACATTCATGTTATGACTGCTGTGAGAAATTGGTGTTTTCCATAGTAGTGTATGCTTACCGCTGTCTACCTATTTTGAAATTCTTCCTCAAAGAGTTCTCAGAATTCTGTAATCCCACAAAAACATAATGAACATCTTAAAATGCTAATATATAGATATGTATAAATGCCCAAATAATACATTTTTGTTACATCAGATGTTGGTAAAACATTACAGGCTTACAATGGTAGGGTTCCTCAAGTCAAGATGAACTCTTTGTGACTAGATGGAGAAATATTATTTGCTAAGTTAGCCTCTCCTTTTTTTGCCAAAGCAAATAGCTTTCTACAAATGGAAATACTGAAATACCTTAATGGGCTTATGCATTATCCTTCATTTTATTAATGAGCATAGTCTTACAGTGTCTTCATTGAGATCATTAAATCACTAGTCTTCCTGTCAATCATCTATTTATGTCTTCTTAATAGAACCATGGACTACAATAGTAAATATAAATCCATTTCCTGGAGCATAGCTCCATGCAATGTTGACTGCCATTGGAACGGTAACAATAGTGGCAGTAAAAACCAGGCTAACTGCCTACCAAAGATAGCAATAGCACTTAGACTTATATACCACTTCATAGTGTTTTACAACACTCTCTAAGCAGTTTATAGAGTCCACATATTACCTCCAACAATCTGAGTCCTCAATTTACCAACCTTAGAAGGATGGAAGGCTGAGTCAACCTTGAGCCGGTGAGAATCAAATTACTGGCAGCTGGCAGAATTTGCCTGCAATATTGCATTTTAACCACTGTGCCATCACTTGGCAAAGACAATTTACAAGGGATATATATCTCTGCTAAAAGTAATAAAGAACTTCTATCATTTACTATTAGTTGTTAGAATTTGTCTAGTTGTCTTTTATTTGCCTCCTTTCTGTTTCATTCAAAAAATTCACATAAGGATTTATTCTTGCATTTCCGTTGATGACTAGTAGGTGTCTATGAGGGCTACTTCCATTTTGAAGGGATGTCCAATATATTAAAAGTGCTGTCTCTACTTTTCTAAACAGGGAGCTCAGGACACACAGGGAACATACATGTATGAAATTCGCAAAACTATTCATAGCAGTCCCTATTTATAGCTTGTAACCTTTCATCCAAGATGAAATTTGATCCCCTTCACATTTAGCTAAAAACACTTTTCTTTTTGCATGTCCTGAAAAAAGCCAATTTACTAGTTCCATTAACTTAATAAGGTTTGACAGCCTACACAAGTTTTCCCATAATCTTTCTAGGGGTTTAAATATGATGCTGAAAAATCACTTGTGTAGATTCTAAGCTCATTCTGTTCCTACAGATACAAATTTCCAATCAACATAGCAAAATAAAGAAGACACAGGGATTTTCTTCTTTTTTCTATTTTGCTAATCCAAATGCTACATTTACACATTTTTATTACTTAATGTAAAGATATATTTTATGTAAATTTATATATTACATTTCACGTGTGCTTTTGAGTGATACAAAAGGATTTGATTCAAAATCATGAATTCTTGAAGAATTAAATTGTTTTTTATTAAAAATACTTTATTACATACAAATTTAAAAACATTTATATACATAAATACATACATACCTTTTTTCCAATTCTTATCATTGAGAGGTCTTACTTAATTCTAGCTCTTCTATGTATGTCTTTTAACTACAATGTTAATATTTGTTATTATTATTATTATTATTATTTTAAATTATTTTTGTCACTTTAGTTTCAAATCCGTCAATCATCAGCATTTCTATATTAGTTGTCCAAATTGGGACTCTTCTTTTCTTTTCCAAAAATTAAATTATTGATAGTAAATAATTATATGCAGCATGATTGTGAAAAAGTTTATACTGACTTCAAAGTCATTACTTTCACAAGGTGAATTCTTTCAGACTTATAATACATTTAGTGGTTACTGCCTGTTGAAACTTTTGTTGTGCTATTAAAACTACAACCAGGCATACGATTTCAACAAAATTCCCTCCCTTACTGAAAAGAAAAGTCTTGCAGAGAGTAGTTTGTAGCCACAAGGTAAATTCATTTTTTTTACATGTTCCTTGACTCCTTCAGTTCAAAATAATTGCCTTTTGAACATTGCAAATTCAAGCAAAGATATTAATTTTGAGTGTGCTTAATAGTATTGCAATTTTTGCATTAAACAAAAAAAAGGCCATGGTCTACAGCAGGGGGTCTCCAAATTTGGCAGCTTTAAGATTTGTGGACTTTAACTCCCAGAATTTCCCTGGTTGAGAAATTCTGAGAGTTGAAGTCCACAAGTCTTAAAGTTGCAAAGCTTAGAGACCCCTGGTCTGCAGAAATAATTTAGCACACATATAAAAATCAGGGGGCAATTTATAGAAGTCTGACAATCGGTCAGGATGTCTTTAAGCTATAGGCTCCCAAGAAAGGTTTTTCAAACCAGTTTATTCTTGGATGTTGAATTCTACCCTTACATAGATTAGTAATTGTCACTCAAAACATTTTTTTTTATTTATAGCACAATCTGAGGTGTAATGTATTGGTAGCTTGCCACCAAACTTGCCACCAAACTTGAAATCCACATAAGTTGCAAGAAGCCCCAATACACAGACAACTGTTACTTAATGTTGCCATTCTGCCTGGGATAGTTAGAGACACGGGAAAGTCCTGTGGGGGAAACTTCTGCCATCTCATTGGTTGGCGCCCAGGCTGTCAAAACTATAAATGAAAGTGTGTGACTTCTTACAGCCGCTTCTGTCAATGTGCTACCAGTTACCTTCCAGTTACCTTCTCTTGTAAATAAACATGTTCCTGCTTTACCACAAGCCTGGTTACTGCCTCCCACACCAAAGATAACATAAGCAACAATGGGTTTTTATTAGTATGGCTTGATCATCAGCTTTTTAGCCATCAGACCACCAGCTTTTAGCCAACATAGCTAGTGGTTAGAAATAATGGGAGCTGTAGTTCACATAAATCTGCAGTGTCACATATTTCCCACTCTTGCATTAATAACAGCAATTCATGTACATCAGGCAGATGTGATTTATTAGGTTTAATCTTTTCTTTTAAACATAAAGCAAGCAGTCAGGTAATGGAACAGAGACAGTGTCAAATATCAGTCCCAGAGTCAGCTGAATCTGTAATGACAGTTCAATACATCAAAAGTAGATCAGGGCAGTGTAGTAGTAAAAACACCAAGAGTATTGTATATATGTGTGTGTGTATATATATATATATATACAAATGATCATGATTATGCTTATATACTCAAATGTCTATGAAAATGTATCTTTGATTGTATCCTGTTGTTAATCACAGTTGTATGTAGGTATTGAGCATGTTCACTGAAGACAAATTCCTTGTGTGTCCTGATACACATGGCAAAATAAATTCTGATTTTGATTCTGA
>JANHFO010002004.1:128833-146530 GCA_032468095.1 Pareas carinatus | reverse complement strand
TGCAGAGTTGCTGTTCTGTTAATAAAAACGTGTTGCACCAAGCCTGACTCCCGCCTCGTGTATCCACGCTACAACAACTTGCATTAAAATCTACGTGGACTGAGAAAACATTTTAAATACATTATTTTGTGAGGAATTATTCACTTGGACTCTCACTTTAGTCAAGCCCCTCCATTAACAGAAAATCAAATAGTCCTAATAGTGAAAAGACTAGACTACTTAAGGGTTGGTGGATTCAGTTGGGGACCTTTGGGAACTTGAAAGCATGATAACCAAACAGATACAAAAAAAAGCATTTGCAATGGTTAAAATTGGTGGACGCTTCTGGAGCAATAGTTAAAGCTCAGCCAGTAGAAGAAGAAGAGAAGGGTTGGTCAAAGTAGCATTGAATCATATATTCCTTCATTTCATTTGACTGTTACTAAACTATCCTTACTTAATAACAGAACTGAGAACATTTGCACAGGGTTGCTACAGTGATTTGGTATCTTTAATAGGTAGATGCCACCTTCGTGTCTTTCATCAGTATTAAATTGACTTTAGTCAAGCAAAGATTATTACTTTGAATGAATAGAACAGTCTTACTTGACACACATCCAGCTAAATGCATATTAGAAGACTGTGCAAAGACAGTTCCCTTTTGTTAGAACAGGTATGAGAGGGATTTTTGCTTAATAATATGATTCCATACTTGGTGCCAAACAATAATTCACTTGAGGACTGGAGCAGGTTGGCATGTAGCACAAAATGGAGGCATCTCTATGAAATCAATATTTTAAATTAACTGTTCTAGCAATCCAACTGGGATTAGCGGTAATGGCATATTCTCAAAGTATACTTTTTGCCATTCTGGCACTGTGCTGATATGTTATTTCTTCAAATAGCTGATTTTATATTCTTAGTTCGGTGAAGTATTGTTTATTCCAGTGAAATCAATGTGCCCTTTTTTTTAGAGCTTCTCAGATATTTAGCTAATGCATCATGGAGAGAATATTAGCTTTGGCTGCACCGCAGGCTTTAGCCTCAACCAATAGTCATTTAAAATCCCTTCTCTTTCAATGTAACCAATGGTGATTGAAAAAGAGTAGGGAAGTGGGGTAGGATGTTATACTTTTCTCATGACTTAATATTGTGAAAGGTGTTCAGTTGTAGCATAAATAATAAATAATTTGTAGATTACTTAGCTTTGCCTTCATGACCCTTCTTTTCTTTACAGTTTGAAAGAACATCACCGTTCTGCCGTTAAAGTGATACGCCGTATGCAGTATTTTGTAGCAAAGAAGAAATTTCAGGTGAGTTGTTGAAAAACTACTTTTTAAAAAAGGAATCCCCTTTTTTCTCCTTTTTTGGGTTCTTATTTCTTTTAAGCGTTAAACAAGGAAAGGCTGGAGAGATCCATTTTAATAAGCTACTCCTACTATTCTCCCTGTTCTTCAATAGGGTGACTGTTTATCACCAAGTTAGTCAACTGTGGATGCAATGGGAACAGGCTAAGTTTCTGAAATGCAGCCTGAATTAAAATGTTATTTTCTACTAATGGACTTGACCTTTCCCCTTTTGTTATCTCTGTCTCCTTCCAATGCAAACATTCTCATATGTCTTCATTAATTCTGAGCTGTGTCGGACTGATTTAATGGACCTAGAGATTAGAACTGTACCTTAACCTCATTTCTATCTTGTATTAGCTGACATCCTGATACAAAATCTAAATAGAAATTTGTTAGTACACTGGAAGATTTCTACCACCATTTTCACCAACATTCATGGAAAAGCCATTCTGAGAATACGAGATGTAATGTCTTCTTTATACAATTTCCATAAAGTATTCCAATTAGATTCAGAAATTCAACAGGTTTATTCTCCATGAATAGGGAGTAACATGCCACTGTTAAGGGGAGGATAGGGGAGCCTTTTATTCTTTATTCATATACAGGAACAAAATTAACATTTCTTGGGAATATAGGCATATTGTCCTGAAATTTTCATAATATTGTTTACCTTGGAATTAAATAACATAAACAGAACCATGTTTATTGCAAGCCAAGAATGAGTAAGTAAACCTATTCTAGCATGATTTAAAAAGTGGAAAAATGATAATGGTTGAATTGAAATACTAGCTTAAGAGAGGGGTCTATGATACAGGTATTACATGATTACTATTGCATATTTTATTTTCTCTCCCTCCCCCCTCCCCCCTTTCTCAATCTAGAAAGGGACAAATGCACTGAGAAGTAATGAAAATCTTACTCAGTCTTTCTCTCTAGATTCTAAAATTCAGCAAGGCATTTTCTATAAATTTTACACACATATTTCCAACCAAAAGGGCTGAAAACATTGAAGAATGCTACACATTCACAGGAAATATAATTCCATATTTGATTATTTCCTAATGCTTCTAGAGATTCAGCAACCACAAATCGTGGCTAGAGAAGGTTTTCAACAAAACGTGTAGGATGCCTTAATTTGATAAAGATCTTATAAATACTTCATAAAAAGATTGTTCTTAATAATTAAGCAGAAATAGGCACCCCATATTGCTATTATGAGTATGTTACAGTTGTACCTGATAATTTACAGAAACTTCACTATATTAGTTATTCCATCAACAGGGAATTTAGGCTTTTGTTTTTGAAAGTACAAAGCAGTTTTTAATCAAGATAATGGTAAATTAATAAAACTGGCTAATAATAATAATATCATTGATTGGAAACAGCATAGACAGAAGAAAACTCAACAGAGCAATTTGCTTAGCCATTCATCTCTCTACAGTTGCAGCCTTAGAGCATGCTTCAGTTTAGTGGGGAGGGAAATGAAGCTGGTGTTATCAGAACCAGTAAAGTAATTTATTTCCTTCTATCTGGCTTCATCAGAGGAAGAGTTGGAAAGAAAATCCATACCATTGGCTCTACTATAAGATCAACTTCATCACGTTCTTTCTTACATCAATGCCAAACATAATTTTTTTATTGATTTAATTGAGCAAAATAGAATTTATGCTGGAACATTTCAGGTTTCTTCACATCTTTTTCCATCTTTCCAATTAAAATTCAGCTGAGCTGTTTGCAGTACTAGTCATTAATCATGTAAATCTGTGCAATCAGTACAACTAGGAAATGGAATTTAGAAATGGCAAAAAAAATATTAAAATATCTCTTTTTTTAATGACTAACAGAAAATCGTTTTTCACATCTGTTCCACAAAATGAGGCCTATCTGTAATTAGAAGTAGTGACCTAAATGTTCAAGGAGCTATAGAATCCAAAAAATGATCTTACAAGTTTAAATATAGACCTATTGTGCTATTTTTTGAAGGGGGGGGAATAAACAATGTTATGCAAAGCACAAATATAAAGTAATAAGCAAAATAATAAAAGGCAGGAGGTAAGTGGAAAGAAAATTAACTAAAACCAGCTTATACCAACACTATTCACTATATTGCTCCATGCTTAGATATGCACTAAGTCTTAATTAATACATTGTCTTTTGTTCTTTGAATTTCTCATCTTTGTCTTGTTGATGAAATCATGAATTCTGTTCAACTATATCTTTTTCTCTCTTTCCTATGAAACCTTCATATTTGTTTTCTAATTCACTTCTTTTTTATTCTCTTCAAATGACCAAACCACCTAAATGCACTTCGTTTGTACTGGTCATTCTCTTCCATGTTCAGTCTTTTTTTAATCTGTTTTCTCTTCATTGGAGCATCTCTCCTGTTTTTTCCACTCTATTTAACTTTGGTACATTTATACATATTCCTATACATAACTTTTTTTCTACTTATTTCAATAAACATTCTTTACCGCAGACCACATAATGCCTTCTATCTTTTTTTTGGAATTTGTATATCTTATAATTTCACTATTTCCCTATGTTTAGTAAAAATCCTATCAAAGTACAAAATATCATCTGTTTGCTTCAATTTGTTGCTATTTATATATATAGCTTGCAACCATTCACTCAAAACAATCAAAACAGTTTCCTTAGTCATTGATACATTCATATTTAAATCCCTACTCCTTGTTATATCAGTCTGCATAGAAATCTTTCAGATTCTTAACAAAGAGTACAACACTGTATAAACACTTGCCTTCATATCCTCAAATAACATACCTCATAAAAAGCTTTCCTTATGCATCTATAAATAAATGTATTAAGGAGATCGTGGATATCACACATACTTGTCTTGGTCATTGTTTCAAGTTGAACTATTCCCTAAGGATTCCATCTGTTGTCATGTTTTACTTCCCTCATACAGTAGTCTTATCTCATTCACAAACATACTTCAAGTCTGTGTTCATGCAAAATATTTAATATTTCAAATCTCTTTATCATATACTCTTTATAAATCAACAAGTGTACATTCACACAAGAAAATTAAGACTTGCTAAAGTTCAAATATCTGTTCGGCACACTTCCTGCTTTGAATAAAGCTGTGCCATATTTGCCAAGAGATTTTTCACAGTCATGTCTTACATGCTTTTGATCAGAATTCAGCCATGCACTTGATAAATTAATCCTTTTGTAGTTTTGCATTCACTCTTGTTAACATTCTGTTTTTGTAATGGAGTAATAATGGCATTCTTCCAATCATCAACCATCCATACATTCTTTGCAAAGACAATTAAACAAGTCATACAGTCATTACATAAGCAAACCACATTGATATTTTAACACTGATATGTTCCCTTTTATTTATGAAAACAGATTTGCCAAATGTTTGAAAGAAGAACATCAAGAAGCAGGGAACACAGAACTTTCAAATATGTTGAAATATTCATTTTATACAGCAGCTACTCCAATTTAGACAGCAACATTTCAGATACATTAGAGAGTAACTTCAAAATGCCCTGCTTTAATTTAATATCTCTTGAGGGCAACAGGTTGGTAAAAACTCTCAGTATATCTACAGTCTAATATTTGTATAGTATGGTTAGTCACTTCTTTAATACATATTTATTTAAAAATGTAAGAAGAATCCATCAAATCAAAGGTCCATCAAATGCAGCATCCTGCTTCCTGCAGTAATAAACCGGATATCTCTGGGATACCTACAAGCAAGACACAACCACTAGAAGTTACTAAAATAAATAATAAAAACTACTTTACAAGTTTAGGGGGCCAGTAATAACAGTGTTTGTTGTGGTTTTCAGTGATGTCACCAGACGGTCTTGATGTATTTATAGCTTTAGATTTCAAAGTGTCACCACAAACTGGGCAGTGTTTTATACGTAATTCAGTTACCTTGCTATCAATCAAGAACTGTGTGTGCAATTTTCAGTAATCACTTCAGAGGGCTTTCTGGCAAACAAAATAGTTCAAAGTTTTTTGTACTTCAAAGAATGCTACACACGCTTGGACTTGACCATTGTTTGGTTATATTACTCAGAACTTCCTGCAGCTGGTACTTCCCTTTCTGCTTTTCCATTTTGACTCTGAGGGAAACTTTGGAGAAGAATAGCATGCCTCAGCATGAAAGGATAGGGAACAGGAGAGTATGCCATTCTCTAGCAGGTCTTCTACAAAGAGTTTTCCTGCATATTATACAGAAAATTGTACCTTATTGAACATCATCATTGCCCTGGTCTTTTAGTCTAAGCCCAACTATGGAAAGTACTTAAGTAAAACAGAGGGGAAATAAAAGTAGAAACAATACTAAAGAACTAGACAACAAACTGGAAAGCAAAAGCTTGTTTTATCAATAGTTAAGATGAGGAATGAGTTCTGAATGGTTTACCTAGAAAAGTAATAATGTCTG
Organism: Pareas carinatus; assembly: GCA_032468095.1. Classification (NCBI taxonomy): domain Eukaryota; kingdom Metazoa; phylum Chordata; class Lepidosauria; order Squamata; family Pareidae; genus Pareas; species Pareas carinatus. The sequence continues at coordinate 140,776 of JANHFO010002004.1, read as the reverse complement.
GGTAATCTGCAGAAAAGATTATTTCATCTCAAACAAAATGAAGTTGCTATGTGACTTTTCCACATGGAAAAGGTTGTGTGAATATAAGCTATAACATTCCATGTTCTGAGCACTTAGAACTAAAAGACCAAGAACCAAACTTGTGCATAAGAATGAGATTTATTGGGTTAGAAAATAAAGGTGAAAATAACTGTCCAGTTGTATCTGACTCTAGGGGGCCAGCATTGTCCAAGGATGCTTCCGTGGTTTTCCCTGTCCAGTTGCATCTGGACAGGGAAAATGGCCAGCATGATTATACACTGAGGCTCACAGAACCCTGTTCTCGAGCTGGCGCAAATAATGGGAGATTGTGCTCAGATCCAGGCTACCAGCTGACAATCTCAGTATTTTTAACTGTGAAGCCATCACTCCTCCACCTAGAACTACAAGATTATTATTGACTCTGTAAAATTGGTCACAGTGATTAAATTTCACATGAAGTACTGTTGATTCGATAATGAGAGAATTCATTAGCTTTATTCCCGAAACAAGCAGGGGTTTGGCTAGATAATGCTTCAAGTTTCCAATTGCACTTAGTTTGTTAATATACAGATTGCCTTTTTAAAATAGCTAGAACTTAGCTCCCGATGGTCTTGATTAAGTGCTTATATGACGGTTGTATAAATTATATTTATCTTTCGAACTTGGTTCTGAGAGCAAAAGAAACAAGGAAATCAGATGCGAGTAGAGATCTTAAAGAATTCCCAATTTGTTTTAATGTTTTATTTCAAAGTAGTACAGTTCCTCCACATAGGAATTCCACTAGCTTTGGTTCCCCAAATCATCTGCCATTCTCTTACAGAAATATGTGCACTATAAAAATAAATACCAAATCTTTACAACGAAGGCCTTAAAAAGGAAAATAAAAGCTGCTGATAAGCTACATGGAATATAATAACATATGAATATCTGCGGTTCAGACATAATTTGGATATTCATTGACCTGCAGGTTGATCTGCTCAAACTATTCATTTTCTAGTGGTTTGTTGTTTGAGTGTCTATATCCACATGCCATGATAGGAGGAGAAAAGCAGGAAACTATTTTAACTAATAGGGATCACTCTTTGAGGTCCTGTCTAATTTATTATAACGTCAGCTATTACATTCTATTATACAATCCATTTTTTAGTTTGGAGAAGAGTGACTTCAATTTTCCCGGATGCATACATGCTGCTGCCTTCTAGCATAAGAAACTGTGAGGTCACATTAACATTAGGTTATTTTAAGAGGTTTTACATAGATTAGTAGAACTTCTTATTACATGAAGCACTTCATTTTAAAAGTAGATGGATAATTTTTTCTTAACATTTATAAAATTAAGAAATAGTTTTTAAAGTGTACTGAAAATCAATAATGTAAATCAGAGAGAGAGAGAGAGAGAGAGAGAGAGAGAGCAGGCTCTTATCAATATGGTGCCTTTTATGGGGTTAGTTTAGTTGATAAGTGAAGAATATGTAATATATCAGAAATAAAACATCATCATTCTCACAACTTTATAAAAATAAGGAAAAAATGGATTTTTTAAAACCAACTTCACTGACTTCCAGTTTGTTTCTAGGCTTAATTTTTTATCTTGAGTGCTCTAAATACATTAGGGCAGAATATTTAACAATCTAGTTCTTGTTCCTTAACACATAAAAAGAGATTTCTGCATGTCCAGCCATCATCTAGGTGTATCACTAAGACCCAAGGAATAAATATTTTAACAAAGATATGAAATATATCCATTAGTCTTCATCCTTACTATTTACCTTAGAAGTATATGAAAATGCTGTAGATATGAAAAGGCTAACTTTCCATTTTTCCTGGTTTCAACTAACATCCACAGCCACATAGGTGTGGTATGCTATAATGGAAATTGAAATACTATTATGGCGGTTATTTTTTACTTTTACAGCAAGCTAGAAAGCCTTACGATGTACGTGATGTTATAGAACAATATTCTCAGGGTCATCTCAATCTAATGGTCCGAATAAAAGAACTTCAAAGAAGGTATGGTCCAAAATTTAACTTCCAAACAATGATTTTTTTTAAAAAGAGGATATTCTGAACATGCATGAACAAATTGCAGCCTCATATTAAATGCCATCAATTTTTTATTGTGGAAACAGTTTCTGCCACTGTATCTTGCAAGTATGAAGGATTAAACAGTGTTCCATGCCCCTGCACATAGCCTTAACATGTTTCCTTACCTACACGGAACTTCAATGTATCTGATATGATCACTTAGAAAAAGGAATTAAGAATTAAATGGGCAATAGAAGCGGGTTAGAAAATGTAGCATGACAGGAGTTAGAGTATATTCACATTGGGAAGGTTGACATATTGCTTCTTCCTTCATTTCTCATTTATTTAAGAATCATCATTTTTTCTATCCACTATAGGCTTTTGAGCATAGCAAAGAAATCCCATGGGGTAGAATTATATAAAAAAGAAAATCATTGTGAAATTGCTTTATTGCTGCCAATAAATCATTTTAAATTCACAGGTAGGAGTAGAGAACCCAACATCTACATATCTTTGTGGAAATGTTAACATCAAGAAGTGTTAACAGACAACACTAAATCTTTAGTGAACAAGCAGCTTCTTCACAAAGCCATTTTTATATCAGATACACTATCTCTAAACATCACAATAATAAAGTCAAAGGCATATTTTGCAAATAAATCAATAACTATGTAAGACCTACTTTCATTATTGGTAGAAACGCACAAAACAATCACAATTGCTTTCAGCTCCCCATGTTTCACCTGGGGGAAACGTTTGGCTTCGTATTTTATACATTTTTTCTTTCTTTCTAGATTGGACCAATCTATAGGGAAGCCATCATTATTTATTTCTGTCTCAGGTAAGTCACCATACTAGAAAGTCGCAGAATATATCTTAGGCATGTTTCAAGTCAAATACTTTTCCTAAAAAAAACTCTCATACTGATGTTAAATAGCAATTCAGCCAAACAATGGACAAACCCATGACAAAAAAACCTAGCTCAGAATCAAAAACACTGAATGAATTAAATTTAAAAGCAATTAATTAAAAAAGCTGATACAATTATTCTCATGCATTTAATAATTTTCGGCTTCTGCCACATTAAAAGTTATAATTAACACTATCAATGTTATAGCACTATTTGGGAGTCTGAAGAATGCATCCAAATTTTGAGGTGTTTCATGGATCCCAACTGGATATAGCAACTGAATGAATTGTGTTCATCATCATAGTTTTCATAATTTACAGTGAAACCAAAGAATCTCTATGTCTTTTGTGGGAAATCAGAATCATATAAACATTCTATAGTACTCATAAATGTATACTCACATTTCATGGATGATGATCATCATCATCATCAATAAGCACACCAACATACTTCAAGAGCTTACCCTTATTGTTATGTATTTTGGTTCAGTGTTTTTGAATCAATGTTGACAGCTTTAAAGAGAGATAGACGTGGTTTGCCATTGCTACATTCTGGGTTGTTTTTCAGCTTCAGGAGTAACTTATGTGCCTAAGAGACCATAGACCTGGGTCTCTCTAATCCTAGTCCAACACCTTAATTATTACACATTCATGGTCTACTGTACTTTTCAGCTAAATTAGTGTTAAATTTAATTTAAATTTATTATTAAACTGAATGCACTAATTCCTCCGATTTAAAGCATAGCATGACCTCAAGATGCAGTCTGAACTTGAGTCCATTCGAGGCAAGGCTTGAATTGTTGCTAATAAAGGAATAAAAAAACCTGTTGTTAATGTAATAAAATTACCCATCTATCAGCGGGGTTCAATTAAGTAGCTCTGGTAGACTAGTTAAATGCAATTGCATGGCTTCATTCTATACTATTGTAACACATGATATTCATCTAGAAGTGTCCTTTCTATGCAGAAAAAAATAAAGACCGAGGGACTAATACAGTTGGTGCCCGGCTGAACAGAGTCGAAGACAAGGTAGGCCTAAATTAGACTTTCAATAATAGTTGTATTTTACTACATGACACAAGCACACCAGCACATTCTTTTCTTTCCCAGTTATTAAAAAAATACAACCTAATTGTGAGGACATAAATGTGGGCAACTAATTTTAACAAAGACAGATTTGTAGAAAGTAAAGCAATAATTCCAAATAAAAATTTCATTTCTAATGAATTGTTTGAAAATGGAAATGGAGGATATGATCTATAACATTTTGCTGTATCTGCAAATGGAGATACATTGTTCAGTATGCTTAAATTGCTTGTGGTATTCCATCAGATTTAAAACATGTAATCTAGTTTGAGGGTTTATTAATTTAATCATTTAAATCAGTTGAAATATTTGTTATTATGCTATGCCTTGTCTTCCTCATTAAAAATGGCAACTTAATAGGAATATGCAGTTTGTTATGGTTACATTGAGAAATTAAAATGTTATCTAATGTCTGCAGTTATCCATATGTCGTGATTTGTTTCAGCTTATTTATGCAATTTCTTCTGATTATAATGGGAAGAAAATTACATCACTGTAGAGCTGACAGACAATTGAAAGAAAATCCTTCTCAAAGACTTGGAATTAAATATAAACAAGACAGAGGAGGATAGAAAAAAAGATGGGAATTGCTAATAATTTAACCAAAATAATGAATATTTTCCTATAATGAAACAGCATAGTCACAGAAGTGAAAGGAGCCTGAAAGTATATAATAATTCTATAAGAGCAGATCGTTTTCTCACTTATTATCATCACTGTTGCAACTGTTTTCTTCACTTTCCTTTCCTTCTCTTTGCATTAATGGACAGAGGAATAATTGTTAATTGGGATCTTGTTATAGATAATGGCAAGGGAGAGGAAAATGAGAGGAGGAAGCTTCAAGACTTCTTTCTGAAATATCTTTCTGGGTGAAGTAAATCTATTTTCCTGAAATGGATTGGATAAGGGTAGCTCATTTGCAGGCATTCTTAGGGATGTTAGGGGCTGCCCAATGAATTGAACTGAATAAGGAAGTTGTTCATTGATTGCCAGCTGGAAACCATTTTCAGTGTATGGTTAGTGCCATGTCAATTGATATGGTGCTTATAAATAGAATATCACTTAAATATATCTTGAAATGTCTGAGAACTTTTTTAAAACTACAACATTTCAATTCATTGGCACCTATGCTGTTGTTGGCCAGATCCCACAAGATATCGTTCACTTTTCCCTTTTTTTAGAGCTATACACACATTTAATATATGTATTTTAAGAACCATCCAAGCAAGAATCTTGTTTTTTGCATCTTCACCTTTTATAAAACCAATATCTGCACATCTTTGTACATTTTGTATTATCATCTCTTCTCTAGGTAATATGTGATCAAAGGCAAATGCACAAGAGAGGGTGATGCACTTGCTGGTTTTTAAAGTAAGGTGGCTTTTGGATATGATTACATATTGCTGCTATATTTGCATATGAGTACATGCGTGAGTGCTTTATAATCAGGTTTCTGACTCTTGGCAACCACATGAAAAGTCCATGCAGGCTTGATTTGCCACTGTCTTCTTCCTAAGACTGAGAGGAGTGATTGATCTTACCCAATTGGTTTCATGAGTAAGACAGAACTAAGAATCAATCTCCTAGATTTTATCCTGGTTTCTTTAACCTCTACACCAAATTGACTTGCTTTTTTGGATATTTTACCATGATGCAAATGCCTAGTTACGAACTAAGATAATTTTCAGGAAGAGTACAGTGCAAAGCTATTAGAATCATGCTAAAGTGGTAAATACTTCAATTGTCTTTATATCCAAACTATAAAAAGCTCAGGATGTATTTATATACATCTACAAATTCTGTGACACCAATCATCAAAATGAAAGTGGAAAATATTAAAAAGGTAGCAGCAAATGAAATAAACACTAGTATTGCTGTCATTTGTGAGTTGATATTCTGAAAATAGATGTTCGTGTTGTAAGTGATGAAGAAGGCGATAAGGTCTGGAAAACCAAGCTGATTTGATATTCTTTTAAATGATGCAAATCCTGTTTTGTCTAGCATTAAAGAGATAATCTCATAAGGACATTAAACATCAAAGTTAAACTGCATCCATTTTGTAAGAAATTTTCTTAAATGTCTGAGATGGAGTAAAAATATCATAAATTCAGAAAAAAATAGTACCTTAATCTCTCCAATATTAAAAGATCTGTAATTTTTTATTGTAAATGACCATGGGTCACGTAGGTGAGGTGGGCAGTCTTGAAGTGGGATGGAATGAATGAATAATGAATGAATGATCTAACAAGCGATGTTAAAATAAAATGTATTGAGGATAACATTAGGATATCTATCAAAAACCATTTGCTACATACAGTGCCACCTCTTCTTACTGAATCCATTTAGTTATGCCACACAATTCTGATTTATTTAAATATGAAAGAACACTGCTGGAACATACGGAAGACTATCTTAAAAGACTCCTCCAGAAAACTCTGCACTAGAATTGCTTTCTAGAAACTGAAAATACAATAGTTGTGTTAAAGTAGATACTAATTAGGTGATACAACCAAGAAAATAAAGGTTGTCGTACCTCATGTGTGTGAAGGGGAGAGCATAAGTCTTTTTCACTTCTTATATTTGATAGAAAATAAGAATTGAAATTCATACCAGAAGTCTGGTTAAGAACAGTAAGACTGTTTCTGGATAAAACCAGGTCCAGAATCAAGTATGAAAACCTGGTAGGATCAAAAACTCAACTAGTTTCCAACTGTTTTATTTATGTATTTATTTTTATTTATTTATATTTTATACTGCCCTTTTCCCCAAAGGGACCCAGGGCAGTGCACAGCCATCTAAAAACAACAGTCACAGACAATACAATTTAAAATATGTATATAAGTCATGGGGTCAAAATTTAAAAGCCGGGAAAATACATCCAATTTAAAACCGGATCCAGAAATTTAAAAGGTCTAAGATATCTAAATTCTTACATTTACGGAGAGATAGTGTGAGTCAGGCCAGGCCAGTCTGAATAAACAGGAAAGATTTTATAGCACAGCAGAAGGCATGGAGATCCGATATAATATGGATCTCCGGGGGGGGGATCGTTCCAGAGGGTTGGAGCTACCACAGAGAAGGCTCTCCCCCTGGGGGTCACCAGCCAGCATTGTTTGGCCGACGGCACCCTGAGGAGGCCCTCTCTGTGGGAGCGAACCGGTCGGTGGGAGGTATTTGCATTGAAGTCTCTCTTTTTTTCCAAGCTAGGATATTAATTCAGATCAATCCTCATATTTTTTTTAAAAAAGGAAAACACGCTGATACTAAATTGGATGCAATATTAAATCTTCTAATTAGAAAAAGATAGGAATATACCTTATACCTCATTAATCCATTAGTTTGCCTAGCCAGTATTATGAAGCTGTCCGGCACTGGCTTTCCATCCCTCCTTGCAGATGATGGGGTTTACACAGTGGATCTTTTGCAGGCAAAGCAAGTGCTGAGCTACTCAGTTCTTAAATAGGCAGCAATTAGACAGGTAGATATTATATTGATTCCTGAGAGCCATTTTAGTGTAATAGTTAAATGTACTGGGGTAGAAACTGTGAGATTGTGAGTTCTAGTCTCACCTTGGGCACAAAGTCAGCTGGGTTACCTTGAGTGAGTTACTTTTCATCAATCCTAGGAAAAAGACAATGACAAACATTGCATAGACTTGGCCATGCAGTTCTTAAGACTGACTCAAAGACAGACAGACAAAGAGAGAGAGACAGAGATTGCCAAATTGCCCCACTAATCAGGTGAAATTGAGAGCCCCCAAATCCTTATATCTTTGTAATGACTATTTCAGAGCAGGTTGTGTGTGTGTGTGGGGGAAGGTTATAGAAAATCAGGAAAGAAACACTTTTGTTTGGTTTTTTCCAACGTCTGAGGCTGCAGCTTTCTCTGTACCATGTAACTTATTATTTAGACTTTATTATTTAGACATATACCGTTTAACAGTGCTTTACAGCACTCTCTAAGCGGTTTACAGAGTCAGCCTATTGCCCCCAACAATCTGGGTCCTCATTTTACTGACCTCGGAAGGCTGAGTCCACCTTGAGCCAGTGAGAGTCGAACTGCTGAACTTTGATGTCTAATGGCAGTCAGCAGAAATAGCCTGCAGTGCTGCTTTTAACCACTGCACCATCCTGGCTCCCATTGGATAGGGATCTAATGACTGTGCTCTGTTCACCTAAACCATGTTTTTGTAATATACACTATATGTCAATCCAGTTGGAAAGGGAGAACCTATTGGGCTGAGTCTCAGGCTCAGAGGGAATCCGATATTTATTGACAATAGATGTGTGTGTCTCTAGGTGTGTGTTTTTACTTCGACTAAGTAAAATAAAGTTTGTAATGTGTCAGATACAAATAGACAAACACATCATCTTGAATATGAGCTGGGGCCTGAAAAGCTGGAAGTGGCCTTGGTTTTTCTTGATCTCTGAAAGAGTCTGGCAGTAGCAGAATAATTAGATAGGTTTGAAAATAATAAAATGAGTATTTTATGAATGTAAACTTTAGAAAATACTCCTTCCTTTTTTCTCCCTACAAATTGCCAGTTTATGCATCTTGTATATATGTGTATCATATTGTAAACAGAAGGAGCTGTGGACTAATTTTTTCCATGTCAACAAATTCATAAACATATTCATCCATCTGCTTTTCTCACTTGTGTCTCACTTATTCTATCCCTGGTGCTTCTCCTGGATCAAAGATATTGAATTGCTGGCAGCTTGCAGAGAAGAGTTTCACAGGCGGCTTAAGGTTTATCATGCTTGGAAGGCCAAGAACAAGAAACGCAATGCCGAAATGGAACAGCGGGCTCCCAAATCAGTGACTGATTACGGTAACGGAAAATCTTAATTCCCCTCTCTCCCCTGCACACACACAATAGTGTGTGTGTGTGTGTGTGTGTGTGTGTAAGGGACGTGTTCTTGAGAATATTGAGACACTTGTTTTTACCGCGTTGACTAAATTATCTCAGCGTCTTACCCAACAGCTTTGGATGGATTGTAGATTGAGATAGTTTAAATTGTAGGACAGAGATGAAAGGCCAGGTTAAATATGATGGATTAGTGAAGAAAGCTATTAACAGAGTATTGCTATTTAGAAAGAAGTATAGTAGTATATTCTTAGTTTAATAGTAATTGATACTCAGCTAGTGCTATCCAGATATTTGTAGCTTTGTTTTGCTATAAGCCAGATGGTTCTTAATTTCTTCTTATCATAATAATTGAAATAAAAGTCAGTTGGGCCACAAAGCTTGGCAGGAACCATGGGAAAGCTTTGTGGACATAGTAGTATCCATAATCATAGTTGGCCACAGATGGTATAGAACATGATCTTTCCATAGAAAAGTGTTCGTCGTGGCCTATCTAACTCAGATTGCTCCATGTTGTTTCAAAGTGGAAGAAGTTGTTGCTAGTTCAGCAGACCACATTAAGAAACCATGTGGCTTGTATCAGGTAGCCAAATGGACTTTTCCTAAGAAATGGATTGGCCTTTGTTGTACCTGTTGCTGAGATACAGAGATTTTGAGGAGCAGAGAATTATCACAAGTGGCTAGACCAAACTGCTAGAATACTGAGACTGAATAGTGTAAGAATGGGAACGAGGATATAGCATGAATTCTGAAGAATGAATATGGGTCTTTTCTGCCCATCTGTAAGAGCCCTGTTGGAACAATCCAAAGCTGATCTGATCCAGCATTCTATCCCCAAGTGTTCCCCTTCAGACCTGCAGGAAGTCTGCAAGCAGAACAGGAGCAAATAACACACTTTTCCTTGTGTTTCTTGAGAACTGCTATTTCAAGGTATATAGATTCTACAGTGGATGTAATATATAGCCATCATATCTAATAGCCCTTGAGATAATGAGAGACCACCTTAGGCAGCCAGAAGTAAGTTATTAAAGTTATTGTCTTTCTTTGTAGTTGTTTCTAAATGCCATTACATTGTTTGCAACTTATGATGGAATGGTATGTAAATAATGGAAATATTATGTCCCTCCACATTTGATACCGTCAAAATTCCTTCTTTCTTAAAAAGAACAACTGAAGCTGTGCTTGCAAAACTCTTTTGCATCCATTGCATCCATTCAACTCAAAATGGAGCTCTTGTCTTCTTCCATTGGTTTCTTATTTTGAAGCCATCCCAGAGAGTGGCTGGTCATGGCCATCAAGACACAACTTATTGGACACCCAAAAAGGGAGCTTTCCCCATTTGATCAGTGGACTTGTTTTCTCTTGCATGCTCAGTATTAAATTTTATTTTCAGATTTTGCACCATTTTTGAACAACACAAGTAAGTGGGGAGATTATTTCAGCTAATTTGGAAAAAAAGGAGGGGGAAAATAAACCTCTTTACTAACATAATTGTGTTTTGCTACAGTTATATTTATTCTTTAGAAGCACTCATACGGTCTGTTTTAAATATAATTAAAGAATTGTTGGTAAAGACATTGGACAGCAGGAATGTTCACGCTCTCTTAAGAATTTTGGCATTATTTACAGAAACTAATAGTTTATTTCAATAAAAATGTGTGTCCTGGTTGAATTTTAATTCCTTTCTTCTGCCAAGAGAAAATATTTTCTCCGTTGTAGCAAAACATTAAAATTGGTACTAATCAACTAACATTTGGAACAAAACCTAACACTTAAAAGCTTGTTTTAGGGAGAGAAAATAATCGCCTTTGTTGTGAGGAAAGTGCTTTTCTTTACGGGGTTGATTATCTGTTGGGCGAGGGCAGCTGTGCATGAAAATGAGGAAAAAAGACCTCCATACCAAGCAAAGAGCTCAAGATGGGCACTGTCCTATATGTTAATTCAGACGGTGGTTATTCATTAATTCCGGAAGGTGGCAGGATGAATTGCCTGGCAAATCAATTCATCAATTGAAAACCAATGGGAATTTGGGGGAAAAAAAATTACAAATAAAAAGTATGTGGGCAATTTGTGATGTCAAATGAATCGTAATTATTTATGACTGAAGGCTAGTTCATATGAAAAGGTCTTTTTTGCCTATTTTCTTTTCATGGATGAACTGTTTTACTGACCATGACTGATATTAATGATGAGAAATATTTTAACAGATATTGTCTTTTATAGCAGGATAAGCACTTACTCTTTCTGTATGTATAAACACAATATTTTGAACATTTTTTCTGTTCCAGTAATCAACAGCTTATCTAGAAATAAGGAGGGCAAATAAATCCATTTGACATGACTGTAGCTTCATCCCTCTTTATTCCACTAAAATCCCAAACCAGATTTATTATTTATGATTATTTAGCTTTTAGTTAAAATTATTCATTGTTAATTCCTTCCATAAACTGGAATAGAAAAAGTGTCCTCTCATGAGTAGCGGAATTGCTTTCTCTGCAATTGTCCACAACAACCTTGCATCTCCTATTTGAAACCTGAAAAGTCAGGAAATTCCCTTCCTTTCTGTTTTTAATGTGAGCCTGTGTCAGGGAATTGCTCAGCAGGTAGTACAAATGACGTCAGAGACGCTGACACGAGCTTGTAGTTTTATATAAATATATTTAACATCTATATTTAAAGCAGACAAGATGATCAGGCACACACTAGCATCATGAGGTAAATTGTGAGGTAAATCACAGAGCATAAAACGCACACAGAAGAAAAATAAAGTGCGGAGAAGGGAACCCACAACAATCAAGCATAACGTAGATTGCCTCATGCAAGGAGCCAGCACTCTCCAACCAATCAACTACAACTGTGTGTTTTGACCCATCACACACTTTACTGTTCCAACTATTAAATTAAAAATCTTAACAGTCCGCAAATGGCTCAAGTGCTTCCTTTTTCTCCATCTACAATGATACCTTATTCTTTTTTCTCATCCTTTCACTTTACTTTTCTCCCAGGTTGGAAGACAACTTGCCTTGCAAAAAATA
>JANHFO010002004.1:91034-115583 GCA_032468095.1 Pareas carinatus | reverse complement strand
TTGATGTAAATAAGCATTAAGGGGACCAAGGTTGGAGACCTCTGTTCTAAAAAAAGGCAGCACCACGATGAATGCCTACCTTCAGGTCCCCTTGCTTCATATCTCCTGATAAGTGAGGACCTTCAATATGTGTGTTCTGTTCACTGTAAATAGAGTCAGAAACTACATAGGATTAGTGGTCTCTAAAATGCTCAGATTGTAAGCAATTTAAGATTTTTCAGTAACAACCAGCCCCTTGAATTACACTTGTATCTCTCTAGTATTATAGGACAATATCTTTATTTAAAAAGTTAAAGATAACTAGACATAGTTCCTGAAAAGTTTGATAAGCAGTATTTGTATTTAACCATACATGTATTGACAGCTGCAAGAATTGTTTTTGCTCAGAATTGGAAAAGTGAAGAAATTCCACCAGAAGTAATTAGGAAAATATTAGAATGTGTTGAAATGGACAGATTGACCTTGAGATTGAAAGAGAAAGTAGAATCGATATACTTCCGGACTTGGAATTTTTTCTATAGATGGTTGGGGGAGAAAAAAGTAAGAGCAATAATTTAAATTGTTAGAAAATAGAAAATTGTATGGAAAAATACTCAATATGACAAACTGTATACTCACTCGACTGATGTTTGTTGAAATACTATGTTTTTTTATTTTATAAATAAATAAATTACACTAAAAATGTTAAAGATAAGAGCATTTCTCAATTCCAAAAGATTTTGTCATTCTACATTGACACTGTGATTGAAGCAACCAATGGTAGCTTGATCATAAAGATCAATCTGATTTAGGGAAAGACCTTTCAGTTATGACATTAAGTACTCTCTAAATCCTTTCTTCCTCTTGGTGCTCTCTTATCTGAGGCCATTGTAAGTCAGTTAACAAGCAGGGAGCATAGAAGCTATATATGTCTTATACACCTGTGAGCACTCAAAAGACTGAACGTTTTGTCAGCTTTGAGCATTCATGCAAAAGTAGAAGGCTACAATTTGAGCAATAGTTCTATGAAAACATTTCATTCATCTCCAACCAGGTCTGGCGCAGTGCTAAAATCCTTAAATAAATATGGGGTGAAATGTCTTATTGCATAGCATGTCAAAGTAAAACAAACACACTTTCACATCCACTTCTTTCTGCTCAGGAATGCCCTAGGTCACAAGGAAGTATTTTAATTGATCTGGATTTTGAATAGATTTCTTGCCAACCTTTCAGTTGCTACAGGTGCATCTCTCATGTGGTCAGTGATTATGTGGTACAAGATTATTTGACACACCAAACAAAAACATAGAAAAAATATATAGAAATGCTCCTTGTGTTGCTAAAACCATCTACTTTGTGTTTCTAGATTTTTTTTTCTGGCAGACATTGACAAATAAAGTCAAGAGTTTTGTGTTCTTAAGTCTACAAGCTACATACATATTTTGAGGCAAAAATGAAGAGATGAAGCCACGATTATAATATAAGTGTTAGGAGTACTTCCAGGTACATTTTGCATAAAAACAAGTTAGAATGGAGAATTCAGGCTCGGTGATGGAATAACCATTATTCTAGAACAATTCATTTTGAGGAGCAAAAAGATAACAGACTTCTTATACTTATATAAATATGATGTATAATTTCTTTTATTAACATTAAGTTGGTTGCTCTTAATGTAATTAGAAGAGTTTAACATCTTTTGTCCAGTATCCATGATAGCCAAGTAGCTTAATAGTAATAGCAATAGCACTTAGACTTATTTACCGCTTAACAGTGCTTTACAACACTCTCTAAGCGGTTTACACAGTCAGCATATTGTCCCCAACAGTCTGGGTCCTCATTTTACTGATCTAGGAAGGATGGAAGGCTGAGTCAACCTTGAGCTGGCGAGAATCGTACTGCTGGCAGCCAGCAATCAGCAGAATTAGCCTGTAGTACTACATTCTAATCACTGAACCCCCATGGCTCCTAAATGATATTTTCATACAATTAAAGGGGTAGGAGGACTCATTCAGACCAATGAATAAAATACTTCTCAGTTCTGGAGTCCAAATTAAAATATCCAGGACAGATCTCTATATAGTCTACACTTGAACACATCCAATTAAGGGTAGCACCTTTCTGGATAATGAGTTCCGCTATAGAACTGCTCTTAATTGCTTGAAAATTAGAAGACTTCCTGCGTTAATCTGCTTCCTGTAGCATTATTCCATGCCCTACATTCTAGAATGAGAGAAAACAGGTCCTAACTTTCTTCCGTGTGACATCCTTTCAAGTATTTGAAGACTGTTTTCATATTCCCCCTCCCCTCTTAAGAATAAACATATCCAGCTCCTTCCATTTTTCATTATAAAACTTTCTAAGTTTCTAATTCTTTATGATGGATTGTCGGTTTGATTCAGAGAGGAGAAGGAGAATGTTGAGCTGCTACAGAAAAGTCATTTGAGTCCTGGGAAAGCAGAAAGCATGAGGGGGAAAAAACCCTAACAATCTGCTTTGGCTGTGTTAGATATAAGCTGAAATAGAGAAGGGCTTTGACAAGCTTTCAGGATTCTGTTACAATACCCTAACCGTATTAAAGTACATTTCAAAACTCACTTTGACTTCTGTATCATGATATTGCCTGTCATATCATGATATTGCCTGTCATCTGATAATCTGTGTTGCCCTTCTGGGAACTTATTCCATCACTACAACTTCGACTGATAATTTGCTGTAAAATGGGAAAACAGGAAAAAAAGTAGATAGAACATAACCTCCTCCTTATTTCTTTCCTTTAGAGACATTCTAAATCCAACAACGTCTCAAATGATTATGAAATGTATCGTTGATGGTATCTTTGTATCTTTGTTGTAATCACAGTTGTATGTAGGTATTGAGTATGTTCGCTGAAGACAAATTCCTTGTGTGTCCCGACACACTTGGCAAAATACATTCTGATTATGGTTCTGATTCTGAGGGATGGGGTTAAGGTGACTCGCCTCAAAATGTTGACTGGGAAAACCATGCTAGTCTCTTGTTCATTAGGATTCTAGGTGTGATGGATCTTCAAATAGTCAGTAAGGGATCCTTGATGTGCTGGCTGAATCTTTCTTGTCCCACATGGTAAATTCTGAGCTTAAGAGAAGGGAAAGGCAGCTCCCTGTTTATCCCACCTCTGCTCATAAGCAAGCATTTGATCTATTTTTATGGTTTGCAGCATATATAATTTATATGCTGCCATTTCTGGCTCCGAGGGTATCCATTAGTGGAAATGGCTATACCATCTGTGATCTTGATTAGGATTTCATCTGTTTCCCTATAGTATTTATTCTTTACTATTATATTAATGAGCTTCATTAAGTTGTGAAACAAGAGCTTCCTTGAGCTAAGTGAAGTCAGGATAAAGAAGGGGGCTCAGCTGTCAGCATTTACTCACCACCTGCTTAGGAAACCGAGGAAGGTTTCTTCACCTGATCCTTCAGCCATTGATTAATCCCTACAAAGGGGGATATCAGCAAAGCCCTAAAACCTGAGAAAAGTACAACCTGATTATAGTAGCACTTGTTGAAGATGATAGTTTTATATAATAACAAATTGCATGCCTGGGAAAAGAAGGAAACTGCTCCTTTGTGCCTCTCTCATGCTTTCTAAATTACTTTCCCTATGGCTGTATTTTCCAGAAAGAAAAAAAGAGGGAGATTTTTTTTGTAAATTACTCACAAATAAACTTAATGTCTTTTTTTTAAATTAAATTGAGTTCCTGTTTCCAGTTTGAGCGAAATGTTGCATTTTTAGCACATTGAACTGCCAATGTTCCCAAACTGAACTTATCCATTTCAGCATTCTTGAAAGTTAACTCTTTGCTAAGCTTGTATATATGTACATATATGCAATGAAGACACACGCATATGCAAACGCTTGAAATTAAGAGAAATTACTGTGTGCATAGACTTATGGAACATAAAGGAAGAGGTGGCTCTATATCCCCCCATGCTTTTATTTCTTCTGGCCTCCCTTAGTTTGAGAATTATGGAAGATATAATCTGAAATTAGATTCATGTTTGGGTAAGATTGATATAGTGTACATGAACATTCGTAGTAGTTCAGCCAACGCGGTGAATTTCAGTATCCTGGAAAGTTAATGAATATGGAAGATAGTTTTCCCTGATCCGTACTTCCCTTTTCTTTAATAGTGGAAAATAACATGCCTGTATCATAGGGGACTATTTAGCAATGTTTTGGCGACTTCCCAGATGTCTTTTAAAATGTACCTGGAAATAAGTGTAAATTAAGTTATATCTGTGATTCGTACTATTTTTATCCATCCATCACTTGCTAGAATAAAAGGAAATATTTGCCCAGCACTATTAGACAGGCATGCCTTGAATGGATTAGCTTACCTTGTGCCAACTACAGGTAGCATGTCACAAGAATTTCACACTCCATTTGCAACAAGAGTACACCCGCAAACTTTGCATTTAAAACTGCAAGTTTTTAAAAGGAAAAATTCAAAGCTCTAATAGTTTTAACTAAATAAGACCCTGGTGAAAACTTAAAACATTCCTTTCTCCCTACTGGGTTTTTTTTTGTTCGATTTTATATTGGACTGCATTTACAGATTCAGCAGCTGAGGGCGCGAGAGTGATTAGGATTACACACTACAAGCTGATCCTTTTTTACCTAATGGGAAAATCATATGGGATATCGTTCCTATTCTGACAGCACTTCCATTTATTATGACGAATTCCTATTGGCTGGTTATCCTATTTTTATATTTCTTTGGTTATGCAGAATTACTTGTCTTAAAACAACCGATCAATTTAAAAGTTATTTTCCTCCTTTTAACCCCAGGGATCTTCTACTTAACTTCTCAAAATTAATAAAAACAGAAGAAGAATGTAATTCATCCGATGATGCAGATTTTTTTTTAACTTCAGGAGTAAACATAAAACATTGCTCAAAGCTTTTTTAGGTTACTGCCTTGCTGTGACTGTTAACATTTCTCAGATAACTTTCCAAATGTGGATGAGTGGGCAGATAGACAGATGATTTGTATGATATTTACAAAAGGTGGAAAATATGAAAGTAAATAATATTTGCTTTTCAACAAAGCCTATGTAGATATTCATTATGAGTAAACTAGGAAAGGGCTAGAGAGTGGGTGGGTGTCTGTTCACACTGCCTATACATTCAGCTGCTTCGGGGTCCTTTGTGTGTTTATCACATGTTTTCAAAATTAACTGCATCATTAACACACTGACTATTAAATAAAGATTATTTTGATTTATATGATAGAACCATCCAAAACTGATGGACAAGGAAGTTGGGATATTGATATTCAAAAACAATGTCATTATTTTAAAGATGTGTTTAAATTGTTTGATTTTAGCTTTAAACTGGGGTCATTTCAGTTCAAGCAGTGCCTTTGATTATAATCCTCACATTATCATTATTATCATTATCATTATTATCATTATTATCATTATTATCATTATTATCATTATTATCATTATTATCATTATTATCATTATTACTTATATACCGCTTAATAGTGCTTTACAGCACTCTCTAAGTGGTTTGCACAGTCAGCATATTGCCCCCAACAATCTGGCTCCTCATTTTACCGATCTCGGAAGGATGGAAGGCTGAGTCCACCTTGGGCCAGTGAGAATCGAACTGTTGAAAAAGTCTGAAATAGCCTGCACTCTTGCTTTTAACCACTGCACAATCCAGGCTCCTTTGAGCTGCCATGGCAACTTTACCCCTACTCCCAAATATCCATTGAATTTTCCTAAGCTATCCCCAATGCTGTGAAATATTGTCACTTAAGTATGTAATCCAGTCATAGGAAATAATATTAATAGCACTGTAATATTACTATACCAGTGAGATACAAGGCATTTATTTATTATCCATGCCCTAGTGCTACATTCATTAAAATTTAATGACAGGCACTTCTCCTCACAAGCACATTTTGCACATTCCTAATAAATCAAGAGAGACTCCTCTCTCATTATCATCTGTTCCAAAAATAACTTTGTTCTCTGGCTTAATTCCTTGAGCTGCTGTACCAAAAACTAAAGCATTAAGATAAAAACGAGAAGACCAAGTACTGCTTATTCTTTGGTGTTGTAAGTTATATTGAAGCATCTCCCTGAAATTAATTATTGGTGTTTATCAAACAACATTGCTTTATTCCTTTAAATGCCCTGAACTTAATTGTGTTACAATATTCTTAATATTTAAAATATACTGTTTCTATATCATGACTTTAGGCTATTCTATACTTCCTTCTCCTAGGTCACGGGTCTCTAAACTTGACAACTTTAAAGACTTGTAGACTTCAACTCCTAGGATTCCACAACCAGCCCTGGTGTCTTAAAAGTCTTTAAATGGCCAAGTTTGGAGAACCCTGTCCTAGGTTAATAAATGAAAGAGAACAGCTCTGTGAATAACCTACAAAAAGTTGGAAGGATAGAGGAAGGGAATTTAGGTTTTTTTGTCATCACCTTCTCATGCACATTAAGCAAATATAAGCAGCAAAACTCTGTCTTGTAAGGATGGAAGATTAGTTAGCCAACAGCAAGCAATATATTTATTGTAGGAACAGACAAGTGAATACAACTGGCCTAGTTCCTCACTTGGAGAAAGTTTGCCAGTCAAAGTATGTTACAGCCTTAAAAATGACTACTGAATGGATAGGCTCATTCATGGCAGTAAATCAGCTGGAATATGTTGCCCCCAGACAGTGTCAGCATGCAGTGCTGCCGTGAACCTTAGTTTTACTTTCAAGAAAATATTATAGTGTTAGAAACGCTGATGTTTTGGGTAGTTTTTAGCAAGAAACCTGAAAGTCTCTAATTAGCTTTTTTTTCTTGTCACTTTCATCCTGAGTCACTTTCTGAGGGTAGTATATTTTTTCCTAGAAACACCCAAGGTATTTATAGATATTAAAGAGATTTTTGTTTGATAGTATTAGTTTGAAGGGAGCCCTTTTTTTTCCAGAGAGGGAAAAAGTGGGAAAGATACATTTGCAGTTAAACAGATCTCCAACCAATAGGGCCAATATCAGTTTTGGGTGTGAAAGTTTGTTTTGGTTATAGTGGTGATTATCCTAAGACAACTCGAATCAGCTCTTGGTTATTCACACCTTCAGATGAGAGGACTGCTCACATAAAAATTGAATTCGCAGCAGTCAGTATTTAAATTTTTACTAGATGTTTGGTTTGTTTGATTCATACAGATAGGAAAATTTGCAGAGACCTCATGAGACAGGTCATACAGTTGGTCCTTGACTTACGATCGCAATTGAGCCAAAAAATTTCCATTGCTAAGTGAGACATTTGTGCCCCATTTTATGACCTTTCTTTCCATAGTTGTTAAGTAGATCACTGCAGTTGTTAAGTTAGTAACACGGTTGTTAAGTGAATCTGGCTTCCCCATTGACTTTGCTTGTCAGAAGGTCGCAAAAGAAGATCACATGACCCAGGGACACGGCAACCATCATAAATATGAGTCAGTTGCCATCATCTGAATTTTGATCATGTGACCATGGGAATGATGCAATGGTCGCAAGTGTGAAAAACAATTGTAAGTCACTTTTTTCAGTGTCTTTGTAACTTTGAACAGTCATAAATGAACTGTTGTAAGTACCTGTATATCATTAGAAAATGACAGCTATACTTGAAAAGTGAAATGGTTTTCAGTGATGCAAATTGTCATGGCATTGGATAACTTGCACACATCTTTGGGTTGAGATTGAATAGAAATATTGAGAGTTTCCAAAACCTCCCAGTATCTGCTATTTCTTAATCTAACTAACATATCAATAACTATTACTGGTAATAATAGCAGTAGCACTTAGATTTATATATCACTTTATAGTGTTTTATAGCCCTCTCTAAGCAGTTTACACAGTCAGCCTATTGCCCCCAACAATCTGGGTCCTCATTTTACCGACCTTGGAAGGATGAAAGGATGAATCAACTTTGAACCGTCAGGATCGAACTCCTGGCAGTGAGCAGTGAGTCAGCCGCAATACTGCATTCTAACCACTGCGCCACCATGGCTCTTCAATTTACATCTCTACTTAATTTCTAAATAACTGTCTAAAACTGATTGAGTAAGCAGTGTTCAAAACCTCGTTACATGTTTCAAAAAAACTTGGAACAATGAGAGTTAGCTAAATACGTTGCCTGTATAGATCAGTTTTGATGAGAGCAAACTCAAGGATATTTGACAGGATAGAACAGTGGCTTCCAAAGACCCTGGAGGATTGTAAGGTGTTCAGGGAGGGTAATATTCTGGTGGAAGGGCCTGCTACATCCTTCTTGGGCTGCTCATTCACTTTCGGTGCCCATCTGGTGCTCAGATCTCACCTCTGTCTTCAAGCACACACATCGGCCATACCTTGGTAAACCTGATTCCAACCCCACTGAAGTTGATTAAAAGAACAATCATTATGTTTAATAGGGTTTCCACTGACTACAGTGTGATTTGGACATGAGCTCAAGAGGGAATACTCTAATCCTTAAAATATCAGAATGATACAGTATATATGATATTTATCTGTTGCTTTTCATTCTCACGAGAATATTACATACTTTGATGTCATGGTCTAAATAAAGACTGCCAAAAAGATTTGGTAACTAAGAAGTGCTTTATGCTGTAGTAAGCAAATACTAAGAATGTATTTGTCCCCCCCTCCCTCTCTTTTTTTTTCTTTCTGGGAATGACTCCAAGTATATGTCATGGAGTAAATGCACAAACAGTACTGACTGGAAAAAAACAGGTCTTTGTTTCACTAACAAGCTCAGCTTCAGAACAATAGCTACAAGTCTCCCAGTTTTCCTTACATATGACAAAATAAAGCGGCAAAAGTTTCATTTTAAGGGTGTGCCAATTAAACAGTTGAAGACAAGCTTGTTGGCAAATATATATATATATATATATATATATTTGTTGGAAATGTTTTTTTAAAAGTGCTGCTGATAGCCCTGGAATTCTAAATGAAGGGATTAATCAGCTCATTATCTCTGTCCTTTTGCAAGCAACTGACTTTTGCTCACTTGTGTAGGGAGCATAAGAAGGAAATCTACAATTCTAAAAGTATAATTTGCAAGACTATTTTTTGACATTTATATAATCAAACTTTTCATACAAATATACTCTTACTAAGTAGATGCCCCTTCTACCACCTTTCTCTTGCATATGCCCTCTGTCTTCCTCCTCCACAGCCATAATGAAGCCGGTATGCTTTATTCAGAAAAATGTTAACCTTTCCACTGCCATTGCTTTGCAACCAGCAATATGATTTTGCTTGTTATTCCTACTTCCTTTTCTATAGAGATTCCTATGACACCATGCAGGATAAAGTACAAAAGGGGACAACACAGATGTGCTCACCCTGCTGGCTGGGAATTTGACAACTTGTACTCTAATCATATCTGAAGGGCCATGGGTTATAGTAGATTAAAACAACAGGAACCTATTTGTGGGTATGTGAAGGTAAAAAGAAGGGGAAGGATGCTGTAAATCTGAATAAAGGTGGTCTGATCTAATATAGAGAGATAGAAGAATACATGCGGGAAGTTTTTATTTATGAAAGGAAGTGATAAATGCATATCAGAAAGTATGAATTGGTATCATATAAGTTGTTCAGATCTGCTTGGGAGTAGAAATCCATAGGGTGAGGACATTGTAGTTGCATGTTAGTATTTCAATGAATAGTGAAAATGGAAGAACTAGATACAGGTATCATTGATTTACGACCTAGTTTCGAAGTTCTGATGTCATGCCCCCCTCCTGTGTTCACGTAACTGCATTTTGGGTACTTGGCAACTGATCTGCATTTATGGCCGTTTGCACCCTGTGATCATGTGAACATGATTTATAGCAGTTTTGCCCAAAATTGGCATTTACTTCTAGGTTCAGCCAATAGCAAGCAAAGAGTTTGCTTAATGACTATTGCATTCTCTTAATGACTGCCATGTTCTGTGAACAATCAGCACATTCATGTGACAACCATTGCAAAAAGGTTGTAAAAACATATCCAGTCATATGGTGACTTGCTTTGTGACCATGATGAGTTACAACTATAATTCCCAGACTCATGGTGGTCATAATTCGAGGACTACCTGTGTAAGTTTGAAATTCTAAATGAATACAATCTAGAAGAAGCAGTATTCTTACTGGAACATACAGTAAGCGGGAATGAGACAAGACAGAAAAAATGACTGAATCATTCAACGACCCACAAACGAATGGGAATGATGGCTGTTTTGTGATTATTTGCTTCAGGAATACAGTTCAAATACATGGCAATAAAAATAAATAAATCTAGAAGCATAATTAATTTAATTCTTTATGATGGAAGATTGAGATAAATTGTGATTGAAATGAAAGTTTTGCATGTGGGGCAGATTATTTTCTGAGTGGAACTTCGGAAAAGATAGATGTGAAGGAAAAGAAGTTAAAGAAACAGGAATGCTTAAAGTAAAAGAAAGTATTGATTCTGTACAAAATGTTCTGTATAAAAAAGTATTAAAAGATAGATTAATCTCCCAACAGAATTAATAGACATAAGGAAGGAGGATTGAAATCTGCATGGAACTGACTGAAAAGATTTATATTACAGATTATCATGGAAGTATGCTATCTGGAAGTATGAAAAGGGATACTTGGCAGAATGTTAAAAGAAACTGTGGTTGTGCATGTAACAGAATAAATGTTCTGTGCTATGAATATTAGAAAAAGATATGGTAAGATGTGTATATAGGGAAAAAATAGGTGCCAATCTAGCCAGAGAAGAAGGAACACTTACGATTTAAAAGTGGCAAAAAATGCAGAGCAATTGGAAGCTTAAAAAAAAGAGAGAGAAGCTTCCAGCTAAGTAAATGGAATTGAAACTGAAGGAATGTTGGAATTTTAAAGATTTTTATGAGAACGACAGTAATTCATCAAAGAGTGAAATTGAAATGAGTACTATAAATATTAACACCTAAGAAAAATTTGATGAAAAAGAAGTCATGCTGTGAGAATGTTAAAAAATGATAAGGTTACAGTATAGATGGTATAACTGGAGATGCATTAAAGCATGAAAGTGGATAGTACTGTATATGGAGTAGACTTGCAAATGTGGTGTATGTTGGAAGGTTGCATCTATAAAAGAAAGGATAGCAAAAGTAAATGCCAAAAATAGGAATTGGTTTCTTAAGTATATCTGATAAAGTGTTTCACAGAATTCTGCCCAGAACTGTACAAGATATGACAATGAGCAAAACTTTGGAAGATCTGTGTTGGACAAAGGTATGCAGGCCAGATTTTTGTTCTTCAACAAATCTTTGAGAAATGTATGGTTGAGAAAAGTGTATGGCATGTTTATGCATGTTAAGGGAAAGGAAAAGCTTTCTCCTGTTCAGTAGCATATGACTGTAGGGGCTGTGTTCATCACCATTTCCTAGCTGAGGGAGTAGCATTGTTCAAAGATGCCTCTGTGGTCATGTGGGCAGCATCACTATACACCAAAGTGCATGGATGCAGTTATCTTCCCACCAAAGTGGTACCTGTTAATTTACTCGCATTTGTATGCTCTCAAACTGCTAGATTGGCAGAAAGGGAGGGGCAAGTAGGATGGCGCCCCTCACCCCGTTGGATGGCGCTCAGGTGTTGAACACAGGCTGTCCATTTTCCAACTGACAAGCTCAGCATCTTTAAGTACTGAGCCATCACGTCCCCAATTTATGTATATAGAGAAAGCATATGATAATTGTAAATCATCTAGAGTTTTTGGGTGGGCTATATATTGTAAGTATGTACGAACAAACAAACAAAGCTAATCCTGACATGCAAAATAAAAAATTGAAGGTCAGTTGCTGAATGCAAGAATACATGATTGAAATAGAGCATTATGAAATTAAAGGGAATGCTTAGTAAATTGCTCAACATTAAGATGTATTATGCCCTAAAATTGTTTAATATATTTATGGATAAATACATAAAAAAATGATTGCAGTGAGATTAGAGACTGGATGGTATTGTGAGTTTGACTGGAAACCCAAATGATTGAAAGATACATGAGGTGTATGAATTTGAAGCTATTTAACCAAGGTAGTTAATATTGAGCAGGAGGAATGCAGTGAACAACAAATTGAATCACAAAATAAATATATGAAGGAAGAGTAATTGGTTGAGAAGAACCAGTTGGAAATTGAAACCGGAGATTTGGTTAGCAAAGCAGGATGGATTGTTATTTTTCTCTTTAATGAATTTAAAGTGTGGATAATATGCTACAGATCTTACTGACAATTTATCTGTGTTTTCATATGAAATGATATATTGAAAATTTCAACACATTTTCTTCATTGTGAGTAGTGTTCAAAAACGTCCTCTCTATTGATGGAAGGCTTTTTGATCCAGCAGATGCTTCTGCAAGCGACAGTGGGAGGAAAGTCCATTTTGCTGATTCTTCCTTTCCTTTGTAGCCCCATGCAACTCCCTTCAACATTCTGAATGACCATTTAGAACAGTGATAAAAACTGTAGAAGAAAGACAAAAAATGTGAAAATCAGCACTTTATCTTTCCATTAATGAAAGCTTTCACTAGCTCATAAAAGAACACAATAACTGAATATGATCAACAATATTTTTGTAGACATCATTCATTCATTCATTAGGACCATGTAATGCCAACTGAAATCACCCTGCATAAAATAAAATACAAATGTCTTATTATATTTGTTGAAGCTGAAAGCATATTTAAAAGATCACTATACATACTACATTTATGTATCCAAATGATCTATTTTTACTGTTCATTTAAAATTAATTTCCTGTTCAAGCAAGATAAATTAACTGAAATATTCCCATCCTCCAGTAAGACCACGGTGGTAACAAGGACTCCCTTTAAAATACTATTTTTAATTTACCTTAATCCAAAATATATTTTGGATATTATTTGATAAACATCCTCTGCATGAAGTGGTTTTCATTGAAGCTCCAGATATATATTTGTGAAATAAATAGATATATGGTCCCAAATAATTTAAATGTTTCTTTTCACATTTCCTAACTCACTTCGACACTTACAAGTGCTTTCTCCTCTCATCCTGAAATCATATAAATTTTCCTTTTATGGTTTTTTTCTAATTAGTTTGTTCTTAAAGGTAATAATTGTTAATGTGTTTCAAGATCATTTTTCTTTTATACAATGCCAATGGAAAGGAAACAGATTAAATGTAGTAATAGTGGGAGTCAAACTCGGACTATTATAAACATTTTTGCTTATAAAATTCTCAACAGTGCCAGCAGAGGGCTGTGGGTTTACAGAATTCTTGTCTGGAAAAAATAATAACTTAATTTAACGAGGAAAGAAAAGTGATAGTTTGTTCCATTTATGTCTGAGGAATTTGTCTAATGCTTCTTATACTAAGTTAACACAAAGAAGTTTAGTATGACTACTTAATACTGAGTGATTTCTGAATTAGATCCTTTTGTTAACATAGAGTGTTTATATAAAAAAAATAGTCTTGTGAATATATGTGACATGAAATCATCCTTATCAGCATAATAAGAGGCCAGATTTACCACTAAAAATATTTAAGCATTTTATTTGATGGTTCTAATCAAATGCACTCTGGCTATTCAGGACTGTCATTGCAGCTGACCAGAATCCTTCTACCTTTGATTTTCCATATTCTACTTCCAGTGATTTAAATCTGTGGCCCCTATGGTTGGTATACTTCATTGACTATAGGAATTATTTATTGTAATATTTATCTTAATTTGCACAAAGTGTTAAAATGGGATGAGGTATTCAAAAGATGCCCAACAAGTTCTCTTTCCTTATTTATTAATAACTCAGTTATTGGGTCAGCAGATCTATTACTGATGCACCATAGACAAAACAATAACAAAGAAGGAAAATGAAATGTTTTGCTCATTCTTCTCTCAGTACTAGGCCAGAAAAATTTCAAACTTCTGTTGAAACTAAGAAAACTTACATTGTCTATTGCTGGACAGGGGCAAAAAAACCCATTGAATTTTAACCACCATAGGCAGAATTGTAGAAAAGATGGTGGTAGAAAAGTTTTTCCCCCCTTGTGGGCAGGTCAAAATCTAAGCTGTAGAAGAATTCAGGAGCTATTATATCGTAA
Source organism: Pareas carinatus (assembly GCA_032468095.1). NCBI lineage: Eukaryota > Metazoa > Chordata > Lepidosauria > Squamata > Pareidae > Pareas > Pareas carinatus. The sequence goes on along the minus strand of JANHFO010002004.1, from coordinate 101,472 downwards.
AGATGGAGCAAATGTTATGAACTCTCTGAAACTGGAGCCAGAAATACAAGTTCACTGACTTAATAAGGCTGAGTCTGCAATGCCAGTGTTTTGTTTTGTTTTCTTTTAATGAGGGCCGTTTGAAATTTACTGTGCGATTTCTCAACACTTGCAATCCTCTCCAAACTCTTTAGTTTTTAACAATTTTTAAACAGAGTTCCGGGAATGCTTTTTATTGCAGGTAAGTATTTGACCTTTTTTTTCTTAGTTTAAACTGGAGTAATTTAACTTGTTGCATTCCTATGCCTTTTGCTCAGATTATTAGTAAGCATCGAAGTGAATGAGCCATTGTCAGTGTGTGGCCTTTATTGGAGCCAATGCTTATTTTAAAACAAAATGCAAAAATAATGCAATTGACGATAAAAGACTTTTTAAAAAGCAAGGATCAAGTTCCTTATAATTGTATATCATCTGAGATCAAACTGTATATTGTTTAAGGTGGAATGGCACCTATTTTGTTTACTGAGAATTCCTTGCATGAGAAAAATTAATCCCTTGTTGCTCACCTATTATTTTACTGCTATTTTACAGTCTCTGAAGCTTTCCCCTGGTACTAAAGGAAAAGAAATGTCCACTTGTACCCTTCTGTTTGAAGAAATCACCTTTATATGAGCAATGTAAAATGGAACAGCAGATACATTAAGATTGATTCATACCCAGGGGGAAAGGCTTTAAAAATCCTCTATCTAATTGTCATCACAACCTGGAATGAATCTGTTCCTCTCTGTTTGCTCTTTGAAGAGACAGACAGGGGGAAAAAGAGGCAACATCCCGCATTGACTTTCCTTGTTGTAAACTGACTGGGAAGGTTGCAAAATGGAAATCATGTGACCTGGTATGCTGCAATCATTGTAAATAGATGCTGGTTGCCAAGCAGCTGAATTTTGATCACAGGATCCTGGGGATGTTGCGGTAGTTCTAAGTATGGCATCTAGTCATAAATAACTTTTTCCGGTATGGGTGTAACTTTAAACAGTCGCTAAACAAATGATTGAAGGTTGATAACTGCCTATATCCCAGTTGTAATCCTGGGAATAAGATGTAGAACAAAAGAATGGGTTAATTTTATTTAATTCATTAAATAATTCATTTATGAATTAAATAAAATTAATCCATAACTTATTTAACAGAATAAAGCGGAAATTATTTTTTCCAGGCAAAAGAAAGGTTGAGTAGTGCCTGAAGTTAAATTGAATAGGGTATTACAGTTTTAGGAAGAGTTTTTGGTGGATTGATTATAGTATTATTAAGTTAAAAGCACATCTTTACAGACAAATATATATTAAGAATAATGCAAACAAAATAATTACACCTCATTGAGTATATACTCTGTCCATTCAACCTATAAATTCTGCCATTTAGCCCTAATTTCTAACACTAAATGGATGAGATCAAGTGTCCCATTGATATCTACAAGGAAATTGTAAGTTTGTAGAAGGAGGACTTCTTTGTTCCTGCTCTTCCTAGTACAGCTGCTGATGTAAATATTAAAATACAGCACAATACAAAAATAATTTGTAAGAAACGGTTTAAACCTCTCCCAAGCATAGCCGCTCTCTATCATTTGTTAAGCACCTTAACTTATACAGACTTTCATGTGAGTCAGAAAAATATGGTACTGTTACTTTAAGAGTCACATTAATTTTAATGAGAAAATTCCTTATTCACTTGGACATAAGCAGTTGGCTAATATTTTGACAGTAATTTTCCTTAAGCCCCTAACTCTTTTTTTTCACTGGGCTGCTAATATACTTCAAGCAATATTTAAGGCACTGTATAGCTTTAAATCTTCCATCCAACCGTGTCTGCTAAAGGCCAAATAGTGTAATTTTTGAGTTTATTTGTAGTACATGGCCCACCAATAATTCACTATCCTGTCAAGGATATAGTTTAATAACACTAGCAACACTAATCATTTAAACAGAAGGATTTTTTATTATTAAACCAGAGAAACACTTTTGAATTTTTAAAAGCATGAAGGTATATAGACAAGCTATTTTTTCATTCATCCGAAAGTTTAAGTTAAAATAAGTTGCTAGGTTAATTATATGCTTGAACTATTTCAGTATGTCATCTAATCATATTTAAGTTTAAATGTGACACTTTGGAAAACTATTTGATTTTTAGGCATTCTTCCATGCCAAGATAATCATGTATGGAAGATTATGTATGCATTAGCCATAGAACTGTGCACATTGGAATAACCACAGATTACTTTAAAATGAGTTCCAGTTTTAGAATAAAATAATGCTACAAGTTATACTAGTGTAAATAGGAACAGACCTTGGCTCTCCAAACCTACTCTAGCAAGTAATTAGAGTTAGTATATAGTAACTGATCTACTGTAACAGTCTTGTGGGTAAGAATTAATTGCTTTCTAACAATGTATGGAATCTAATTTTCTTTGCCCTGTATGAATGATATCAACATATATAAACACAACAGAGTTTGGTGTGCCACAACTTAATCCAGAGCTGGCTGAAACAATGGAAATTTATTTCTGAGCACATTATGGGTTAAATCCAATATAGTTAAAAACATATGACTGCAACCACAAATATGCTGGTATTCAGCTGTTTTATGAAAACAGTTTTATGACAAATTCAAATGGGGCTAATACAATAAACTACTATCACAGTTAACTCTTATTTTCTTCAAGAAGCCTTAAAAATTAGCAGCAGATTTAAATTATTTACAGCTCAAAAGCATTTAAAGTATGAAAATGAACTCTTATTAGCGAACTATAAGTAGTATAAATATCATGTATTTTACTGTCAGTAAATATATTCTTTATATTTATTATAGAGGCCCTATATAACTAGTTCTTGAAAAGTTTCTTTGTGGGTGGTAAGACTCGGAAAAGGATATTGAACATTTTGTTTCTGCTCAATTCAGACCTTAAAAATAATAAAATTTCCTGTGTGTTTTAAAAACTTTGCAAAAAGTAGAAATTCAACAGCTGGAGATGGATTTGTTGAATGTGTGCAAGATAGCCTCTCTTCAGCTACAAAAAAAACCCTTTGTCTGTTCACAAAGAATAGTGTAATTGAAGATGCTGCTCTATTAAAGGCTACCTAACAGGTAGAAATTCTGGAAATGCAGTTTTCTCCAGAAATAAAGATAAGCAAAATTGAATTTGAATATAGTAGAATTTGGTAGTCAAGGGCCTAAGTACACTTTGAAGATACCTTCAGAAGACCTAGCACAGGTAGTTCTCAACTTACACCCACAATTGAACCCAGAATTTATGTTGCTAAGTGAGTAATTTGTTAAATGGGTTTTGTCCCATTTTACGACTTTTCTTGCCACAGTTGTTAAGTGAATCCCTGCAATTGTTAAATTAGGTACATGGTTGTTAAGTGAATCTGGCTTTCCCCATTGACTTTGCTTGTCAGAAGGTCGCAAAAGGGGATCACCGTCATGAATATGAACCCGTCATCAAGCATTTGAATGTAGTTTGGGTGATTTTGGGAATTCTGCAAAGGTTGTAAGTGTGAAAAATGGTCATAAGTCACTTTTTTCAGTGATGTTGTAACTTTGAATGATCTCACTTAATGAACAGTTGTAAGTAGAGGACTAATTATATACCTTTTTTCTTGCCCATTAAGAAAGGCTCAGAGAACTGCCAGATTAGACAATCAATATTTTTGCCTAACCTAGTAGCAGCTTTCTAAGATTTCAAGCCACTGTAGAATCTTTCTTAACCGTACTTGGAAATGCCAGAGGAGAATTAACATAATTTGCATAATTTTACTGAGCAGTAAGAACACCTTGATCTTCTCAACAGGAGGGGAACTTGTCACATTCAATAGCAGATGTCTTAGCTCTGATTAATGAGATAAATACTCAGATGTTTCAAAGATATTCTTATTTATAAGCTTAGGTTATATAAACCCACCCAAAGTTACCTTGAGATAAGATGGGCAGCCTATAAATTTTATAAAACAAATAAACTATTTGGTACCTTCAATTGTTAATTTTAGAGGATTTCTTTCTGGTTTATATATATATATATCCTCTGTGTGTGTGTGTGTTGCTATGTATGTATTATTAATAGTGTACTATATTTTAAATTTTGTGACTTGGCCTTGGACTGGAGAAATAAATAGCTAGAATATACTGAGTTGCAATTAGATAAAAAGCTATGGCTAGTTATCTTTTTAATTATGGATATAAAACTGTGAACTAACAAGTCACCCAGTTTTTTGTTATCATTTGCGCAATATGCCACACCATTATTTAGGTTTAAAATTTCTTATATACTATTTTATTTTGATTTATTTTAGTATCTTTATCCTTCATTATTTTAGATTCTACTGTAGTTATTATTTTATATATTTGGAAGGATGCAATACTTCTATTATTAGATCCTTTGTTTCTGTCTCTAGGACTGTAATAAATAAATATAAATGTGGACTAATTCTAATTTCTGTAGATGTTTATATAATTAGTTAACTGAATAATTTCTAAAGTCATCCATATGCCTTTAATTCTGGGCAGCTAACAGAGGATTAAAAACAGATAAGAACAAATTTAAAAAAGAAACAATGAAAAGCAGACGTGCCAGGGAGGAAAAGGAAACTCCCCCAAAACCCAATTTGAAGAGTCATATATTGTCGCCAATCCAGGTGATAGGTCAGATCTTTAATCCCTTCCTAAAGATCAGCAAGTTAGAGGCTGTGTGGATCAGGAGGGGGGAACTGTTCCAAAGCATGAGTAGTTGTAGAGAAGGCATCATTTCTGTTTAACAATATTGATAGGAAATTATTCTGAGTGGCAGAATTCTTATTCTTATTCTTATATTTGTTCTCCGTAATTGGAGAAAACTGTCATAAAAACCTTGGGTGTTATTAAACACTGTTATGTTTCTTACTGTTTCTGTAAAACTAATGAGCTCCAAAAGTCCTATGGCAAATTCCCTTCCGTTGATAAGAATTTTAGTTCATTTATTCTCAACTTCTAGAGAGTAAGGATGACTTTGTCCAGTATGTTATCATCCAACTTGGAACCAGGAAGGAGACTCCATAAGATGGACCATGTTCTCTCTTCTCTCTTAGTTGCCAACATCAAGCAGCATTCTGTTAAGCAGAGAAAAGATAGGAATGAAGTAGCAGAACAGGAGTACCTACCCTTTCATGGAAATTTTCCCAAAATTTGGAATTTTGAAAGTCAATAGGTGCTGCCAGAAAATATAATTGCAATTGACAGTCACAAAACAAGTGCCACAAGAGGCATACATTAATTACAAAAGCATCAGAATAGCAGAATGCTATCTACTACTACCATTTGTGGCAGAAAGATGCTCCATACAATTGTTTGTTTTTGTCTCTTTTCTAGGGAAGTAGACAGGCTTTCAAATAACACTGTAACCAAGATCCATTTTTAGTCTGGTCCTGTGCTTTTCAGGCTACCCCCTTTTTAATTAAAATATATTTCAAAAGGTTCCAAAAGCCACCTTTAACAGTCTGATAGGCACCAAGACAGGCACATCAGCAATTCCAAACATTGTGCTGGAGACCCCAGCAGCAGATGATATTCCCTTTATTCAGAAATGTTTTCCAAAGAAAGCCATATATTGCTGTTTCATCACTACTACTCCAGCCAAGATGAGGTGGTGGCAGATTGTGGGAGCAGTGTTTTTCTCTAGGGCCAGCTCTCTCTCTTTCTCTTTGTGTCTCTGTCTCTGTCTGTCTCTCCCCCCTTTTTCTCTCTCCCTGTCTCTGTCTCTCCCCTCCCTCCACCCCTCTCTTGCCCTCCCCCCAATTATATCAATTTCTTTCCTCTTTTGCTTCAGATTCCTGTTATGCTCTATAGGAAGATAAGAAACTTTAATCCCAAGTGTATTAAACAAAATAAGTGCATCGCCTCCCATTGCAAAAATAATGGAACATCTGTGAGCATATACTGTACAGTCATAGTTACCAAATAGAGAAATGTGTTTGCTTTATGTAAAAAAGAACTAGGACATCTTGATTCAAAACAATAAAAAACTAGAGTACAGTAAGGGAATTGCTAATTAGCTAAATATGTCTAAATCTTCGTTGTGTAGGAATACTTCCCATCCCCCTGCTTTATGAAGCTGGTATTTGAAAGCTGCATTGAACTCCAGCTTAAATTCAGACAAATTTCAAGGAATGATTCCCTTGTGGCCAACCTCCTGATTTCAACTTAGACAGAATTCCAAGGCCGTGCTGATATTATAATAGTACAGTAAACTATTATTTCATTCTGTTTACTGACAAAGTACAGCACTAGCAGTGAAATTCCTCCACTCTGTACCCTTGCATGCTTGCTATTTGGCAGTCTGCAATGGAAAACAAGAAGCAATTATGGACAGACAACACTAATGAAAAAAATTGAAGACAATATTTTATATATATATGAGTGCAATTTTTTACATGAGAGCTCCCTTCCCCTGGAAGAAATTCAGCTCACACTAATACCTAATATGAAACCACAGTTCTGGATCTCTGTGTTCACAGCCAGCTGGAAGTGACCAAAACAACATCTGTTGCATGTAGAATCTAAAAGTATTTGTCAAATTCTTGCTCTAAATCAGATAGCAGGAGCTCAAACTTCAGTTACGCTTACTGTTTTAGAGCCATTTTAAGTGTATAAATGAGACAACTAATTTATTTAATCAGTTACCTTGATAACGTTTTGTGAAAAGGGGGCATTCTTTCCCAGTTTAACTACGTATGTTTATTTTAATGGAATTTATGCCATGTTTCCTCTATTACTTCTGTAATAAATCTGTGGCCATGATTTCACATGTACTGATCTGATAGAATTATTGTGTATTGATAGATTATTGGAATCCAATATTTTTATTCATTTTTTAAATGTCCCTACCCCTTTCTAGAAATGTGAGAAGAGCAGATGCTGTTCCTCCCAATGCCTTGTGCATGTTCCCAGAGTCATGTACACCAGTCAAAACTGGGGGCAGCTTCCAGACTCCTTACAAAGTGAGTGAGTGACTGAGTGAATGTGTGAGTGAATGAGTGAGTGAGTGAGTGAATTATCGAGTCAATGATAGCTGTTTAATTGCATCTTCTATAGGAATCAGTGAATGGGCTAAAAACATACTTACTTCACTTCCTGGATTACTGTCATCCCAACTGTCACCAACTGACAGATCTGGATTGCACATTTTAAATGAGTGCTGTTGAATTTAAGAGTTTTCTGGCATCTTAAAGATGGAAGGGGCTACAATGGCATAAGTTTTCATCAGTTAGGATCCTTGCAAAGGTTTATGATACAGTGTTCTTTCACTTTTAAGGTGTCTCAAAACTTATTCTACAGATGATTAGCATGTTCTCTAGATTTTATTTCACTAAACAAGTAGGAGTACATTCATAAAGAATATAGAGATGTTGAGTAAACTTGGGCTTCCAAATCTATATATTTTATTTAATATATCTTACTTCATCCCTGTCAGTAATATAGCCTATAAACATTATTAGAGGTCTAAAATATCCATATATTCCGATTCTGAGCTTTCATTTTAAGATTTCAACTCCGCAGATGAAAAGTTTTAGTGACTTAAATTTCTGAACTCTTTTCGCACACATACTTGTATACATGTATTTTCAAACCTTTACTGATTTAATTTGATACCAAAAATGGAGGCGTCAGAAGGAAATTTGATCCAGTGAGATTCAGAAGTTGCGTTTTTGTCTACCGAGATCTAGAAAAAAGCCACTCTATATAGCAACTATCTTATGATAAAAGATAATAGATGTAGATTTTAAAACTTGGAACAACTTAGAACAAAGACTAGTATGTGAAAGTTACAATGACATTACATAAAATTGTGTGTAGTGTGATGAAAGTATGGGAATAGCTTTTTTTCTGCTTGTTCTACTGCTAGAATCTAATTAAATTGATCCTGAGAAATCTAACTATGCCTGCAGCAATTCATCTTTAGACACTCCATATATATGAGAAGTAGAGCTAGGAATAACTTCTAGTCATGATGTCTGGCTACATACTGTCTCCAATATTGGAAGCAGTTCATCTCCTACTCCAAGTTGCTAAGGAGTACAAATAGGAGAATGATAGTGCACGGATGTCTCATTTGTAACTTCAAAGATAATTTGTTGGTCATTGTAGGAATTGAATGCTGAACTAATCACAAGTCTTTGGTTTAATCCTGCAGAGTTTCTTCGTGCATTATATTTTTCATAACATTATAGATTCAATAAATTTGGCAGGCTTTGATTTTGGACTGAAATACCAGAACATGTTCTGTGTTATACAATCATTAAATAATATATGCAGCTTTAAGTCCTAATCGTTTCTTTATTAATTCAATGTGAACCTACAGAGAGGAATTTTCTCAGTATCGTTCTTTGTCTCATCTTCCTAATACATATACTCAGCCTATAAGGCTGAAGTTATTTTTGTTTTCTAGACCTCCTAAAAAACTCTTGTATTGGTTTGCTGAAATGAGTTTCTGTAACCCTAACTTATGTTCCATTTGTGCACACCTTCAAAAGTATAGAATTAGTATTACTTATACATGTAACCTCTTTGCACTATTAACCAGGACAGAGAGAAATGATGTCTGTGAATAGGAAATATGTGGAAGTCTTCCATTTTCTCACCTTTGATGGTGGGATTCAGCCATCTATTCTATCTCTTTTGGAGATTAAAAGAAACCTGAAATTTCACCTACAGTTTGCATTCCTCTGATTTCTGGTACATGCTCCCATCATAAACACAATGATAATACAAACAATCTGGTTTTTCAAGCTCCTGTTCTGTGCATAATTATTATTGAATTTATTTAAAGAATTCACATACTCCCTTTACCACCCGATTGGGGAGGATGAGTGAGAACTTTGCTTCATTCCATCCAGTCTGTCATTACCATCTTTTATCTTTTTTTCCTTTTTTTGGTTTTATTGTAATTTTTTCATTTTAATTCTTGTGAGCTGCCTAAAGCTGTTGAGAATCAGGCAGCATACAAGTATAATAAATTGTCGCTGCTGTTGTTACTGTTTCAAGGAAAGTTGAAACCAGTTGTTTATGTGAAATGTATCCACATTATGTTCACATAAATGGGAAAAGCCACATACGATTTTATACATACGCACGTTGATTTGATCCCAGAAGATAACCAGTAATCAGCAAAGCTGTTTCAGTATGGGGATAATGTGAGATCTCCAAGAAACCCCTCCTACTACTGTCTCTGATGTGACATTGCCTTTAAGGATATCCCAATAAAAATACAGTATAATAGTTTAGGTTTGCAGTTATCTGGGCATGAGTAACTAAAGCCATCCCCCAGTGAGTATTTATCAGATTTATCAACCAAAGCTATAAGTACCTGTTTCTTAGGACAAGTACAAACTATCTTCAAAATCCTAGTGACATCAGAAACAAATCCATTTTATCTTAAATTCAATGATTTTATTCTCCCACATCCAGCCTTTAGACAGAGGGAGCTCTCGATATCTTCAGCTCTGAGTTTCAGGAAAGGTGGGTGTCAGCATGTTGATGACAGCTAGCCCCAAAAGCTTGCAAGTTCCTCCAGGAGAATTTCCAAATCTTTGAAGAGACGTTTCTTAGCACTGCATTCTGGTACCACAAAGACAGATGTTGCACTATACAAATCAGTATCAGAAGATACTGTGATCAACAATATTAAATGTTATCAAGAAATCTAGATTTATCAACAGAGCTGTACCCCGTCTCCTATGTAGATCATCCAGGAAAGTAATCAAAGCTGTCTTTATATAAAATCCATGACTGAATATGAACTTAAAATTATCATAATCATTTGTTTGATCTAAGTGCTCCTAAAACTGCAACATAATTGCTCTTTCCACCAAATGGCTACATATTGAATATTTGACCAGCCAGTTTGTCCATCTCTATTCTCTTTTCCATAAGGATGCAGTAATATTACATGTGAAACCTGGCAACTTGTTACGTCTCTGTTGGTGACAACTTTGGTTGAGTTTATTTCTCAGTGGGAGTTCTCAATGGTTGGAGTGCAAATGATGTGATGTCTTCATTACGTTGAGGAAATAAGCCAACAAAGCTGTTCGTTAGCTATTCAGGAACTGTTGGCATACACCTTATGGCTATGATGCAAGATTGGTAGACATCTTGATACTGAGCAAAAAAAATCTTGGCAAATGAGAAAAAGAGAAGGAAAAGAATTGTAAGTAGAGGAATGTTAGAATTATAGCTTGAAGTAAACGCATTAAAAGATGATTTACCAATAACTGCCCATTCTATAAAGATTACTGCACAAATGTAGGAGGTTCATCATAGTTCATAAGAACTGTACTAGCAGAAAAGTCCATATTTTAAATATATATATATATATATATATATATATATATGTAGTTCTGGGGTTGTGTGGGTCTTTTCCCGTGTAGGAATCAGA
>JANHFO010002004.1:74375-84789 GCA_032468095.1 Pareas carinatus | reverse complement strand
GATTCCAGGCAGATGAGCTGTATTCGAGGATTGGTCTGGCAAAGATTTTGTATGCCCTGGTTTGTAGTTCAATACTATATATAAGCTCTGTAACCTGCACAAATGGAGTCATTAATTTCCCAGAGGGTGGGAATCAGACAATTTTGCTTGGGCTAAACTACCGTAAGTCACTCTAGACTTTCAGAAGTCTTTCAACTGTAGCAACATAACAGGCTAAAAAATAAGCAAACAATACACACAAAAACAATGCATGAACTACTTGCTGGGGAGTCAGTTGACTCTCCTGAGACTGAGGTACAGTAAGGCTCTAGAGAGAACCTGGGAAAGCAGGATCTCTGCAGGAACTGTCCCCTCAGCAGTTTTCTCGTTCTTTTGCAGCTATTTGGACTGTAAAAAAAGGAGCAAACGAAGATAAGGAGGAGATAAGGGTCCTACAGCCTGTTCAAGATGCAACTGATCTCCGATTCCCCTAGACAGTGGAATAAATACTGTAGGAAATTAGGAAATAGGGGACTTTGTTGGTGGTGCCTTGGAGGATTACAAAATGGCTACTGCATGCAGTTATCCTATGTCATGGAAGAGGTTAAGATTAGATCAAATTGTATTGTGTGAAACACAGACATTTTGTTGACATTCACAGTTCATGTGGGATAAAAGAACCACTTTAACCAGAATGTGCTCACATTTACAATTTACATTTTTGCCATTATCACTGCTGAATCTTTCATTTATGATTGCCATTTTTTATTGCTTGTAAGTGACTAATGGAAATAGAAGGTAAGCTCCCATCTTTTGGAATTTCTGTTACAAAACAGGTAAGTTCTGTTACAAAACCAGAAAGATTTCAGTGAATTTGATGGTGTTTCAGTCCAGTTAACGCAGTTGTATCCCTTACACTTCCCTGGTGTCTTATTGATTAATGAGAAGGGGACCTCAATTTATTATGAAGCTTTTCCAAAATCTTTGACATGTTTGGGAAAAGATTCAAATCATGCTTTCAACGCAGGCTCCATTCTAACTGGAAAACCAGAAGGACCACACACAGAAGTTTCAAGGGGATGAAGAGTGTCTAGTCCTTGATCTAGTTTTAATACGTGAAAGGGAGGAAAAGCCACAGTTGGGAAAAGAGGTGAAACAAAAAAAATAGCCTTCCCACAGGAATAAGGCAGCTCTCTGTTCTTGTGCTCCACCCTGGCCATTTTTAGATTTATTTGAAAGCCAACTCAAACTGCTGATTGATTCAAGATCAAACCACAAAATTACTGCTGGCACTTTTGAGGGCTGTATATTTAGGTGCCACCCACCCAAGATGGAAACCTCACAAACCAGCCCTGTATTATTATCATCATTTGTGTTAAATTTATTACTGCATCTGGAATCAACAATGCAATTTGAAATCCAGTTAGCAGGTTGAAAAGTGAACGGAATTTAGATTGAAATCCCTAGTATGAGGAGTCCCATTTTTTATTATCATTCTAGTTATCATAAAGCTTTCCACTGTAAGTTCAGTTTTATCTTTATCACACATCTCTCACATCTCTCTCAAATAGCCTTTCAGGTTATTTGCTCTTTATGTGTTGCTTAGACATATAGAGAGCCCACCAAAGGAGACTTTTTTTTTTATTCAGAGGTTCTTTATTCAGAAATTTACTTTGCATCCATTTCAGGTCTATGCATTGTCCTTCCTAGTGATGTATTTTATTTCATTCCCAGCACTTTATGGCTGGCAGATCAGAAAATTCAGTGTTCCTGGGGTTCTTATCACATTGTTTATGAATATCATTTGCATAATTCATTTCTGCTGTATCTAACTATGTGTGGTAAGTTATTCAACAAACAGGAAGTCCATGTTTTCTTTGTTACTTCTATTTCTGTCAGACAAATAGTCTTTAAGTGTCTTGAGGGTTAAAGATCACCATAATGATAAAAAAATATTTTACAGCAATTGACATCCACACAAATACAAATATGGCCTATTATATGTGTTTATCGGATCAGAGCATTGGTGTAAGACTCAAATATATAATATTGCTATCCTTTCAGACCTCAGATCGCTCATGTGATAACTGAGTGCATCCTAACATCAAACTGAAAGCAGTTTGTCTTTAACATCATGATTTTCTTCAAATTACTTTCAGATTTCAGTTTTGAGTGTTGGGGGTTGTTTTCTTTTTTCTTTTTGTTTTTTAATAAAAACAGTCAGAGTATGAAAGTTTCAGTTGAGCAGGAAGGGATAACTTCCCCTATTTTGGGCCTTTTTAATAATAATATTTTTCATAGCTTCTTTTCAATCATGGAAATACATTGTCTCCAATTTAGAGGTTATCTTGTATATATAAAATACAGGGCAAATAAGATTTTAAAAACTCTTGTCGCCTGTTTTTTATTTGTATTCTCAGCCTCTTTTAGGAAGGAAGTGTAGGTGGATGGGTGGGTTGACAGATTTCAAATTGTCCATCACATATCATTTCACCTGTAGTGTATAGTTTTGTAGTTGTTTATCACATGCAATTTTCAAATTGTTACACATCTTTCCAATGGATGTTTATATAGCTGTATGAAAAGACTTGTTTTAATTGTGGCAGTGAACTGGAGGATGTACATGTTATTTTCATAATCTCAGCTGCAACTGTTGGAAAAATTAAAAGTCTGTTCATGGATATGACTGCCAACCTACCATATGTAAAACCTTATTAATATTTGTTTCTTAGAGATTTTTTTTTAAAAAAACTAGTGATGGTCCACCTGGAAACCACCACAAACCAACTACTAGACCCCTTACAATTTGCCTACTGTGCAAACAGATTAATACACTACATACTCCAACATCTTGATTACCTAAAGTCATATGCAAGAATCCTTTTTGTGGACTTCAGATCTGCATTCAGTACTATTATTCCAGATATTCTTATAAACAAACTGACCCAACTAAATATACCTGACCACACCTGCAAATGGATCATAAGCTTCCTAACTGACAGGAAGCAGCAGGTGAAGCTAGGAAAAATAACATCAAATATCCATAAAATCAGCACAGGTGCATTTCAAGGCTGTGTGCCCTCTCCACTTCTTTTCTCCTTATACATCAATGACTGCCCTTCAAAAGACTCCTCTGTCAAAATACTAAAATTTGCAGATGATACAACAGTGATTGGCTCATTCGAGACAACCACAAATTGAACAACTAGCCTTGTGGTGCAAAAAGAACAACCCAAAACTGAACTCACTCAAAACAGTGGAAATGATAGTTCAATGATGGTGAACCTTTTAGAGACCAAGTACTCAAACTGCTACCCAAAAGCCACTTATGTACCGCAAAGTGCCAACACGGCAACACGTATTCACCCACACCCCGGCAAACGCCCCCCCACTGCTTCGTGGCTGTCTGTGCCCCCCCCTTAGCTGTTGGCACTCCCCCCCCACATCCTCCCATTACTTGCAGGTTGGTAGAGGGGTGGGTAATGTGGAGAGTGGACTGGGGAAGGGAGCCCTGCATCTCTCTAAAGAGTGTTTTTTTACTTTGCTGAGGCAACGGTGCCCGTGCCGGGAGAAAGGGCTCTGAGTGCCACCTCTGGCACGCATGCGACAGGTTCGCCATCACTGTGATAGTTGATTTTAGAAGAAACCAGTCTATTCTACCTGCTCTCATAATATCAAACAACACAGTAACAAAACTAGAATCCTTCAAATTTCCAACTATGCTGGCTGGGAAATTCTGGGAGTTGAAGTCCACCCGCCTTAAGGTTGTCAAGATTGGGAAAACCTGGTCTACGCCATGGAATAGGAGATTTCTCAGGATGGGTCAAACTAAGAGAACCAGTTGGCAGTAGATAGTAATGCTGATAAATGACCGTTTAGTCTATGTTGCATGGAACAACCAAGATACATGAGTAAAAACATTGACAAGTTGATTGCTTTTTTAATAACCCAGCAAATCAAATGCTGTTTTTGAAAAGCATCCAAGAATTGTAATCCATAGGAATGTCAATAATCATAGGGAGCTCATAATGAAGCAGCACAGTTCCTTAGAAACAAAAAGATATTAGCTGAAATGTCATGCCACTTTCCTCAGAGTAAAGGCCAATCACCTCAATGGGTCTTACTCTGGAGTAGGTACAGATCAGATTGCAGTATTAAATTCCTTCTCTTCTCGGAGAACTGGGTTCTGGTGATCCAGCACTGTATTTGATGAACTCAGCTAGACTATTCTAGCTAGCACTCACGCATTTCCATCTTTGACCCTTATAAAGAAAATTTAAGACAGATGAACTAAATGCCTAAGAGCCAGCGCTCTTTATCCGCTGTGAAAATCTTAAAGAGAAATGAAACCAGGTTTAGATATAGTCCAGTGATGGCTAACCTTTTAGACACCGAGTGCCTAAGCGATTCCTGCCTAATGAGTTGCAGCTCATGACTTCATCACCTGGCACCGCTACTCTCTTTCTGAGCATGCTCGGCTCTAGGGAGATGCCGGTGTGACTTGGTTCACGTGCCAGCAGAGAGGGCTCTGCATGCCCACTGTGGCACGCATGCCATAGATTCACCATCACTGATATAGTTCTTCTGCCGTTAGGCACAGCACAGCTCTATAAAGTAGAATGAGAGCAATCACTTTCAAACATTGATAAATCTCTCTCTCTCTCTCTTTTAAAAAAAGAAATGTTTCTTAGAAAGAAACATTTTATTGAGGAACAGTGCATGGTTTTCAACTAGCGCAATACAAGGCAGTCATGCTGAAGTAGGTCCAAAATGTCTCGAAGGTACCAGATTCAGAAAACACAGTATGATGAGTAGTTCATGAAGTAGATCTGAACCTAAGACTTTCTTCTCCTTTACCTAGTGGTAGTGAATGGTTACATCACATCTAGAGACAAAGCACGAAAGCAAATATCGAGGCAGCTAGTTCATCTGTCTTGGCTCACATGCCTTTCTGCTGGCACGTGAGTCAAGTCACCCTGGCATCTCCCCAGAGCCGAGCATGCTCAGAAAGAAGTAGCGATGTCAGGCGATGACATCACAGGGCCATGCGCATGCTCAGAAAGAGAGTAGCGGTGCCAGGCGATGAAGTCATGAGCTGCAACTCATTAGCCACGAATTGCTTGGGCACTCGGTGTCTAAAAGGTTAGCCATCACTGGACTATATCTAAACCTGGTTTCATTTCTCTTAAAGATTTTCTCACCGGATAAAGAGCGCTGGCTCTTCGGCTTTAAAACGAAGATGAGCACCACCCCTAGAATCAGCTACAACTAGCACTCATGTGTGGGGGAGGGGGGACGGGACAGGACCTTTACCTAGGATTTTCTACTTTCTATTTATTGCATTTTGGGTGTGGTTTTTTTTTTGAAAGACTTTCAAATGAGATTTTTGAAAAAAAAAAACCAAAAAATGTAATAATAGGTTGTCAGTCCAGTCTTGTACTTGTGAACATAGTAATAAGTGAATCTATTTATACATTTTTCTTCTCATCCTCAAACCCACAGCTGCTTCTCTCGTCATATGAAGAAACTATCAGTATTTGAGATAAAATTAGGCATTCCCATTCTAAGTCTTGTTGTTTTTCTAGAAGTGGGGGGGCGTGCACACTCTTTCACATTCTAAATGTGCAGTTCTATTCCTGATTCTAATATTATATCTACACATCAAGTTGCAAAGAATTATTGCTCAGTTCAATTTCCTGCTACTCAGATTAGAGAAGTGCTAGAGAAATGTTGTATTTCTGTTGACTGTTGAATACTTTGTGGCTTATAAATCCACAAAGTACTTTTGGAGTATACTTTTGACACCACTAGCTCTGAAGCCTTCATTGACAGCAGGAATTCTAGGAGTTGTGTCTAGGAGTTTCAGGAACTGTGATAATATCTTTGTCTTCTGTGATTAGCTTTTCTAAGATTGGTTGCTTTGAAGACACCACTGTGTTGTTAATCTAATGCAGAGAACTCATTAGAACTCAAAAAACATTAAAGCAGCTTTTTAAAAGATGACAAATATATTAAATATTGCTAGACTCACCAGATTTGCTGCAGTACAAAATTCTTTACATTTGTTTATTATCTGATCATCTAAGTAATATTTCTTTCAACTATCTTGGTGGCTGCTGTTTTTGATTAAATCAAACCATAGCTTTTTTTGTTAGAAAAAAATGTTACAGAGGATGTCATCATCTATCTATCCATTTATTATCAATGAAAGTCAAGTGATCAATTACCGGTAGGTTAAGGGAAAGCCCGTCAGGCATTTGGCAAACAGAATTGTCAGATAACCTGTAAGGTACTTACTTACTTACTTACTTACTTACTTACTTACTTACTTACTTACTTACTTACTTACTTAAATATCAAACTTCTTTACTGCGTCATAAAGGGGCTATGAATAAGAAACCTATTGCTAATAACTTTTCTTGTCTACAGGTGGAAAAATGTGCACAAGGAAATGATTGTAAGGAGGGTTTTTAGAACGGCAGAGATTGTTGATGTATCTAGCCTTAAAATCTTTCCGTATTCATGTTTGTTTTTTGGCTAAAAAAAAATATTAAACAGTGGTCTGGCTGCTAGCACAACGTGTTCTGTCTATGTTCCCTTCTTGACTTCCTGTTCTTTCATGGCTGAAAAGAGAAGGAGGAGTCAGAAGCTGAACTGAATCAAATGCAGGTGGAGAGTTTGTGCTAAGTAGCCAAAGCAAACAATGTGCATTCCTTTACTATCAAATTTTTAAAAGATTGGCCCGATTTTGAGGCCATTCACAGCGCACATAGGCTCTGTTGCTGGGATTTCACTTGCACTGCTTCAGATGAAAACAACATATCCCCTTTTTTAAAAGGGTGGGTGAGGGTGAGGAGTTGATATTACTGCTTTTAAAAGATTTCCCTCAAAAAAACCGAGGCTTTTATCATCTTTGAAAAGAAAATGTGTATAATATCATGTAAGGCAATGATCTATGCAAAAGATTGGCAGCAAAGCCTAGGCAAAAATTAACTAGCTTCCAGCTCTGTTATAAACCCAAATACTTCATCCAAAATTGTGGAAACTTTCATTATAGCTCACCAGTGTTTCAAGCAGGCTTGGGCTTCATTCCATTCAGCTCTTGAAATGATTGCTGATTTTTACATTGGAACAAGGTGAAATTCAGTCTCCAGATGAGTTTCTTAACTTTGATCCACGGGTATAACCCAAGATCCTGCCTGAAAAAAAATAAATGATAGTTTGCTTCAAAGGTCTGACCCTCAGCCAAGGCCGTGCTCTAAGCTGAGACACCTGGACAGAATTTAGAGAGTGACCCCAGACACTTGGGGTCTTGGCTGCTACTGGCTTCAGATCACGTCAAGAGCAACTCTCTGAGCTTGGTTGCCATGCAACTTCATTTGGGGCATGTTCAAGCGATCTGCACACATGAGCCTTTGAAATGGGGTTGCACAGCAACAGTGGATGGTGGATGGTGTCCTGGTTGACAGCATTTTAGCTCATTTGCACTGTTCTACCCAGAGGGCAGGGTGTGGTCCCTCCCTCGATCTTAAAAAGAGAAATTCAGGGACAGTCACAAGTGCCATCATTTCTGTGGAATGTTTATGCAAACATTCCCAACAAAGGAGGACCAGTGGGAGCATTGGGTGTGTTCTCTCAATATTCATACATCCCTGTAGTCTTGAGGTTTTTGTTTTTTTAAAAAAAAACAGAGCTGTAATACTTTGAGGATTTTCTTTCTTTTTAATATTAAATGTCTAGCTATTTGGCCATTGCTCGCTATCCAGAATTTTTTTTTTTTAAAGGTCACATTAAACAATGAAGCAAATCTGCAGATAAGACTTTCAGATGCCCATTTAAGAGGATGATCTAAAAGGCTAACCATTTGCTAACCATATATTTTATCATGAATTTTTATCATCTGTTACTCTCTAAAATGCAGAATTAAATGTAAAAGCATATTTACAAAAATGTTTCTTTGACTCGGTCTAAATTGCAATCATTTTTCAGGGTTTCAAATGCTTCTTCTACCAACTAGCAATGTTAAATTGCTTTCCTGACAATGCCACTATTGCTATTTACTTTTTCTTGTCAGTAACAGGGTTTTTTTTCCTGAGAAATGCCAATATAGAAATTAGATGAAAAAACTAACGCACAGTTTCCCCATGTCTGAATATAATTTTGAATCAACCTGAGTGTTTTGTGGTAAGATATATAACAAATGCATGTATTTTAATTATATTTGCATTTAAAAGAGTTAACGCTATTTAATATTGTTTAAAAAAACAACAAAGTATGTTGAATATTCTAATATAGGAAATTACTATATATAATCTTAATTGTTCTCATTTTATATATATATAAAATGAGAACAATTAAAATGCAATAATATTGCTGAACTGACTTATAGTTAATTTATGCATGCCTGTTTCACATTGGAAATAATAATTTCATTGTCCTTTTTAACCTTTAAAACCTTGGAATTTTGTACGTAAAACTGCACAAAATTATACATTTAAATAATATAAACACTTTAATGTCAGATGTGACGTAGAAGCTATGGGGGATGAATAAGAAGAGCACATAGCTTTCATTTAAAAAGTAGTTTAATTGAAAGCATTATATATACGTAGAAAACAGAAGTTATACAAAGATGTGAAGTGGTTTTTTTCCCTCTCTGCCTGTTTTTATGAATAATTCTTAGTAGTTTTGCCATCTATCTTTTACCTTTATTGCTATATTATATGCCAAGTTCTAGACTTGCTAAAATACATCTTTTTAGTATGTTTGATGGATGCTGTATCTTTCCAAAACATGACTTCTTGGAGGTAATCATGGGTAAGAAAAATACTTGATTTTTATTCATTTACAAAGCCAGCATACCATTTATTCAGTATTCTTCTATCTTAGGCAACTTTTGCAAAGTAGTTTTCCAATTTTCCAAAATGCATCCATAAATATTTAGATTAGGTCAATTGCATAGAAAAAACACTTCATATGAAGGCCATTTGTAAGCAAAACTATATTCGGAAATATGTCCACGAAAATCCATATTTTTTTTTAAAAAAGAAAAAGGCAAAATAAAAACTTGAAGGATGAGAAAACAGAATGTGCAGATTCATTTGCTCTTCCGGAAGTAAGTTATGTTGAACTCAGTGGAATTTGCTTCTGAGTAAACATGTAGAAAATTGTGCTATAAACTGACTTCGTGTGTGTGTGTGCGTGTGTGCGTGTGTGTGTGTGTGTGTTCGTGTATATGTCAGCGTGCACTTTCAGAGTAATCTTGTCTCTTTGTAACTGTCTGAGCAACTCTCTTCTTGGCATCAGTTTTGAAAAATGGTTTGCCACTGCCTCTTTCTCAGAGTCATTGTGCCCAGGGCAAGACTAGAATCCATGATCTTCTGTTTTGTAGCCTAGTGCTTTGACCACTACACCAAACTGGCTCTCATAAGCTATCATAAGCAATTTATATTCATAAAGCTGCTCCAACGCCCTCCATCTAATGTACTTATTGTGAGAATATACTCATCACTGACTAATGGCAGGGAGGAATAGGGGCAGAATAAAAGGTGGTAATCTATAGGTGAAATTTTATCTTCAGTTGATGGTGAAGCTGCTTGTAGACCAAGGGGAAGTACAGGTAGTCCTTGAGTTAAAACCATTCATTTAGTGACCATTCAAAATTAGAACAGCACTGGAAAAAGTGTTTGATGACCATTTTTCACACCTACGACCGTTGTGCCATGGTCACATGATCAAAATTCTGTTGTTTGGCAATTAGCATGTATTTATGGTGATTGCCCTGTCCCAGGATCATGGGATCACCATTTGTAACCTTCCCAGCTGGTTTCTGACAGGCAAAGTCAATGGGGGAATACATATCTGCTTAACGGCCATGTGATTTGCTTAAAAAACTGCAGTGATTCGTTTAATAACTATGGCAAGAATAGTTGTGAAATGGGTCAAAACTCACTTAATAACTGCCTTGTTTATCAACAAAAATTTGGGGCTCCGTTGTGGTTATAAATTGAGGTTGACAAAAGAGTTTTCTTCTGCTTCTTTTACACATAAATATACATCACCTCTTCCCTATTGTACTGAGGCCAGTTCTTCATTACAGCTTGCCTTTCCTTACTGTTCTCCTAAAGCTTTACCTACTGTGCAGGCAAGAACAGTGAGCTGCTGCATGGAAACAGATTTCATCCCTTCCTGCCAACTCAGTGGGTTTGTTTGGGGTGTCGACCACTCCTACTCCTTAGCCTAAAAAGTCTAGCAGACGAGTCTAGTTTTGTTTAGTTTTGTTTTAAGTTGCATTGTTTTGTTTTGTTTTTTAAAAGTGCTGCAACCTCCCTTTTCAGATCTGGATTGAGAAATTGCACGAAGTGTTGCCAACATTCCTGGTGAATAAACCCGGAAGTCCAAATGGTTACTGTACAATCTAACACTTTCTAAAAGT
>JANHFO010002004.1:45925-61587 GCA_032468095.1 Pareas carinatus | reverse complement strand
ACTGAACTGTTTGACAGAATCTCCCCTCTGCTTCGCTTACTGTCCACATTCCACACTATTGACTCTTGTTTGCATACTGAAAAGTTTTCACAAGGGAAAAAATAAAACAATTAAAATAATTTGGAGACAGTTAAAAAACCAATTTGCTGTAATATTCCAGTCTGCTGGAACAGAATAGGTTTATGCTACACTGTAAACACTATGTTCAAATCTAGACTAAACCAGTTCCCTTTGTTCAGCCAATCCCACAGGATGTTGGTAACTGATGGAAATTCCATTTTTTATTTTACTGCTGAATAGAAAAGAAAAATACTTTAAAGATGTCCTTTCTTTTAATTGATATGTTAGCTAAATTGCTAGAGGTATAAACGAATATTTAGCCACATAGTTGATTTGTTGCATAGAGTTTACCTGTAAAATTTTAGAAGCTTAATATACAATGATATGGATTATATAACCAAATCACTAATATGTTTATTCAAACCTACTGATGGATTAGTTCAAAAATTATACTGACAATAATGTAAACCCAGTGAATTACTAGTTTTTCCACTGATTTTTGACCCCGTGTTCTGTTTACTTATTACAGAACTGCAATGAACTACTTTAGATTTTGTCTGTTGGAATTCCCTATTATTTTCACACATAAACTCATCTGCAATCTTCAGCACATCTGTGAGTTTGTTTTGTATTCTTCTGCAGAGTTGTTAACTCATGTAGTGATGGGGGCTGTGTCATATCTTGAAATGAGTTCATTTCAGAGCTTTTTTATGGAGTCATTTTTATGTATTCTTTCTTGGTATGTTGCAGCATGTTTTATGACAGTAGTTATCATAACTCATCCATGTTTTCTGTACACCGCCCTGAGTCCTTCGGGAGAAGGGCGGTATATAAATTTAAACAAATAAATAAATAAATAAATAAATCCAATGAGTCATGTTGCCACAGAGGCCACATAACTGATATGTCTTCATTTTCTTGTAATTAGAATATTAGAGAATTTCAGTGATATCAAAAATTTGATTTCCTTATTAGAAGGTCCCTGGAAATCAAAGGCAATTCTTTGATGCAAGTTTTGTTCGTGTATACATGTAAGATAAGATACAGATTTCACAATATTAATGCTATAATATATTCTTGTTTCAATTTATTGCAGGCAAGTCCCAAAAACCTTAGAAAGAAGAGGAGGAGGGAGCATGATAGTTATAGAAGTAGCAGGGGGGGAAACCTAAATTCAGGGGAAGAGAAAAATGTGAGAAACTCAGATACAAAACTCCACCTTAATTATGCTAGGTATAAATTGAGCTAGAGAATTGTTTTGATAAGCCCTCAAGATGCTATTCCAATATCCTACTTGCTACAAAGATTTTCACAGAAATTTAGGCAACTCTTGCATCCCAAGTCTGCCTGTCTCAAAAGACTTGACACCATTCTTGGAGAATTTATAGCAGAGTATTTATTCATAATCTGCAAATTAAAACCTTAGGCTACTTGTTATAATCACTTTCACACCGATGAACCTGCTTCTGAACATAAAAGATCTCACTTACCTCTCATATGAAGTAATAGAGAGAAATCATCTGTCTTCTTGGGCCTTTGAAGCAAAAAGCATCTCCAAACTGTTGTCAGGCCATAGAAAATTGCTTCAGGATTTGAGTATGCATAACTCTGTTCAGAGAAGTCATACAGTTTGAAAGAGTCCTATGCAGTTGTTTTTATCAAGCACATTTCCTAACACTACCCCACATATAAGGTAGAATTATCTACAGCTGGTGTAAAATGGAATATTAGAGAAATCTAATAATGAGTGACACCAGCTATTTTCATGTTGATAGAGTTGCACTGGTTACAGTTTGCTTATGTGTACAGCTCCAGCGCTGATTGTCACCTACAAAGTCCTCTTTGAGCTGGGATCTGGGTAGATTTCTGATAATCTATTATAAGTAGGATCTACTTATTAAGTAAGTGGCTCCAAGATTTTTCAGAAAATAGGACAGGTGAGAACTCCTTCTCTGGAAAAGTTTCCCCTCTTCGTCTGTTTTCACTGATTGTCTTTATGAAGATTGTTAAAACGTTGCTCTTTCAAAGACCTTTTAGGAAGCAAATATTTGTTGTTCATGGTAATGACTTCCCAGCAAGTGAGATTTACTAAAAGAAAGAAAAAATCTCAGCAAATGCTGTAGAAGAATTACATGTTTTTATTTCTAATTTTTAACCCCTGTATCACCACTATAAAATGCCAAGAACAAAAAGAGGAATGAAGTTCTAAACATTCTGTGAAATATCAAAAACATTCCTGAAACAAATTAGTGACCATGGAATACCACTTCAAATGGATTTTTTTTAAATGAAGTCAAATTTCCAGGAAATGACATGACGGCTCTATTTTTGGGCTATTGGGCTGCATGTAATGCCCTGCTCCTAGAATCCAATGATGTCACCAGGCACATTTAGTGAAAGAGCAAATATAACTCAAGACGAATCTGTGAACATTGGGCAAGCCTGTTTCCATTGCATGCGTCACCATCTTTTTAATGCTTTGGTTTGCTGAAGATAGGCAGTTGCACTTTGTAGAGTGAAGGTAAAGTTGGGCAATGGGTAGGCTAAAAAAAGATTTGGTCAATTGGCCTGTCAATTATTGTCTAATGAAAGTCAAACATTCTTAAAGCATTAACTTTATGGGACATCTTGGAGTTGCTTTTCTTCAACTCCCCTTAATTTCTCACTTAAACCAACCCCCCCTCTTCATTTCAGTCAGTATGTTCAATTCTTTCAGTCATTTTTCTAAACCTGACTTCAGACTTTTAAACTGAGCAGACTGTTTGATTGCATGACGATAATGTTCCCAGGTGCCTGCAGCAGGAGGAATTGCCCTGGGTACTAGAGAGTTGTGGTGGAATTAGCCCTTATCATCACACAAGACTACAAATGAAATGAAAAGCTAAGATGACCTGATAGCATTCTTAATGCCATGGACTCTTTGATCCATGTGACCATAATCAAATTATAGGCAGTCCATGGACTTGCCCAGTGTTCATTGACCTGTTAAATGACCAACATGCCAACTAACTGAGGGGCATACAAGAATGGACTTATAACACAGGTCATGCCAAATTTCTGTAAAATAAGAGATGGTCATTGAAATAATAGCAGAAGTAAGTCCATAGAAATCTGAAGTTTTCTCTGAAAACCTTGTCTTCTGAAACCACTTCTCCTTACTAATTCCCTTTGATACACCATTTCCCCCTTTTTCAAATAACCTTTTCCAAACTTTTATCTCTCCCTTGTACTGTCTTTACTCTCTCCTGTATAGCCAGCTAAGGGGAAGAGACATGTAGCTCTTATCAGAGATCTGAGTTGATCTCCTGTAAAGGGCTTCCAAAACCAGGATGAGAGCTACATGACATAAAGTCAAGAGCTACATCTAGCCTCAGGGCCACAGGCTTGTTTAGCCAAACTTGGCAACTTTAAGATATACAGAATACAACTTCCAGAGTTCCCCAGCCGGCATGGAGTTGAAATCCACACATCTTAAACTTGGCAAGTTTGAGGAATACTGCCCTTCAATACTGGAGATTACAGTTGCACATTTTTGTAGCTTTATTTATGTTGAGTTTTCTTTGAGCATTGTACTTCCTTTTTGTCTTGATTCTCATCGACTGGCTTTTTGGCCTCATTCTTTAAATAGGGAAAGGCTATGGATCACTGAATGAATAGGTGCAGTTTCAGAACTATAATGGAGAGCTATCAAAAAGGAAGTTGATTCCAGCAGCCTTTTGTTAACTCATTGTGCAGCAGTGTTCATGGTATGAGTGTGGGAAATGATACTACATAATTGGATTCAGAAATAAGGGTGGGTGAGGGGAAATGCAGCTGGCACCTCTTGGGAGAGAAAAACTTAACTCTAATATTACAATGCCATTGTGGGGAGCATCCTGGAATAATAGTTAAGAAAGAAGCCATTAATTAGCTTTCACAATCATAAACATACTGTAGTCCTCCAAAACCTTCTGTTATGCATGAGATTGCTATATCCTTATGTATTTTGTTTTTGTAGGATTGAATCTTGTAGTTGGCATGCAAGATTTATGGCAACAAAAATAACAATAATGAATTGTTGTGTGGCTGTTCTAGGATTTAAAAGATTTGATATCAGGTCCCTAATTGTGAAGTATTAAGAATCACTTTTTAAGAACAAGTATTCAGTGCAAACTCCAATGCATTGAAACAGATTCTAAATGAAACGACTTTAATTCAAGGTATTTTATTCTTCATAACTAATTCTTCTCCCTCCCTCACTTTTGTTTAAATTTGTGACTGGCAATGCTTAGCATTTAGGGGGGTTCACTGTAGATTGCTTACAATTTATTTAGATATCTGAAAAGGGGCTTCTATCATTAAGTGAAAACCAACTCCCAATCTAGTTGATATGAAAAACAGTCCAAATTAGAATGGTATTCAGAGCTTGCTGGAATGGCGAGGTTGTTTTGAAATTGTTTTATATTATGTTTGTAGAGGACCCATGCCAAGAAGCTATTCTCTCAGGAAATGATAAATGGCAGTTTTGAGAGTTGAGTGGCCTGCACTGTATGTCTTCATAACTGCTGACTTAATCATATATATGCGGTGATGCCTGTCACAGTATGAAAATGGAGAATTTATGGTCCTAAGTCATAAACTCATTATTGTTTTGCTGCTTGGGGCTTTTAAATACTGTCTCCAGAGTGTTTGTTTAAAATACATTGCAAACATTTTTGTTTAAAAGGCTTTGATTCCATAATTGCTGTGGAATTTCTTTACAGAGGGTTAAAAGCTGCATTGGTTTTCCCTTTCCAGATTCAGGGCTGACTCCACATATTTGTGAATCCTGTATTGCAAGAGATCTCCACCTCAATAAAAATCTTCTGTCCACTTCTCTGATCTAGTACCTGCCTTCCTTCTCAGTCTCCTATGTGCCAAGAGAACAAGAGGGAAGGAGGGTCCGAATTTTTTTTCTAAGAGAATATATTGATTTTAAGATTTCATAGCTGGTATCTTGTTGGGTTTCAGGGTTTAGTGGTCATAGTCTAGATATGATAACAGATTTCCTGGTGTTTCAATGGCAACCATGGCTGGCATCTTCAGAGGCAAATTGGCTATTACACAGACCACAGGGAACTGAATGGGGACTGATTGGGTTCCTGTCTTTGTAGCCAAGTGTCCTGACTCTTGATTGATCTTTAGCCAAGTTTGTTGCCGATTGGTTCTTTGCTTGTGCTAGATTCTGGTTGGTTAGTCTTCTAAGCAGCTGAGTCCTGATTAAATCCTTGCCAATTTTTTGATTTGCTCGTTTTCAGCGAACTGATTCCTAGTTAGTTCTGCTTTTTTGGTGTGACAGAGGAAAGAGAACCAGGACAGGTAACGAGGTAACCAAAAGAAATAGTCTCTCTGCAGTTTTTATGAAGGAAGAGTGTTGTTTCCTGGCAACAGCTCTCTACCCAGTTCAGTATGATTCTTTGTCCTCAATCTCTGCCAGATTTGTGTGCCAGAAAAGGAAGAAGGGAAAAAGTACAGTTGATTTCCAGTTTGAGCTTGAATTTCTTCTCCAGCTGTCTTATTTTCAAATAAGAGATTTTGCTAAGCAGTTTACCAGTGTTAGAGATCTTACTTCAGTGAAGTATTTGGAGCCCCTTGAAAAATTTGACCGTTAGTTGATTTTGAATTAGTTAGCTGTGTATTAACTTTCTGATAGTTTTCATTTGTCTGATCTCATTACAATTAAAAGCCTTTCAAAATATCCAAGAACTTGGATTCCAGATCCTTAAATTAGCCTTAAATAATATGTATATGAACATGGTGCAGAATTTTGGTTAGTTGAATGCTGTGTTTGCAGCATTAACTGCAAACACACCATTCTAATGCTAGCTTTGTTCAGTCAAAGCATTTCTGCCATCTAATTCTTCTTTTGCAAAACAGTCCATATCTGTATTGGGTTTTTAAAAAGTAGTCCTATCATTTTCATTGGCTTTACAAAATTCTGTTTTTTATCCAGCATATGTTTCTTTCCTATTGGAGTAGACTTCAGCTGACTGTACCTCATTTGGGACATATGTTTAAAGCTGAAAAGCAGTCAGCCTCTTACCAGCAGTTGCATATTTGATGCATGAATTGTTTCATGGTCACACATTATGTCAGTGGGACAACTCACCTGCTGTGCTTGATCAAAGCCTTATTACAATGCACTGTACTGTGGCAAGTGAAGATCATAGGAATAATTTGTTCATTCAAAAAGATGATGGCTTATAATAATTTTTAAAAATTGAAATTACCTAATAAATGCTTTCCAGGCAACATTTTGGTTAGTCTTGCATAATACAGATAAATAGAGGTTGAAACTGCTGGATCCATTTCCAGGATTTCAATTTGCTCTGTAAGTCATTCGGGATTTATATTTTCTCCTTGCCGTTAAGGAATGGTGCTAGTAATACAATACTGTCTGTCTCCTCTGGCAGCTGATTTAAAACTTGTGCCCTAAGTGGCAACCCCCACATTAATGGTAGGTTTTAATTAGTACAGGTGTTCACTGTATGCACCCAAGCACTTGTGACCTGTGAGTCAAGTTCATGTCATCTTCTACACAAGGAAAGCTTCTTTATCCAGCTCTGATATACAAGCTGTTCCAAGAATGAAATTAGCCATAGAATTGTAAATAGGCTGCAGTTGAGGGAGATGGGAGTGAAACCTAATGTTGACCTCTTCTATTATGTAATCACTGCTGTGCACAGGAGAGATGGGTTCAGCCTCTATTGGCGGCTTATGAATTGTGAGATGGGAATTTAACCTTCCAATGATCCAAAACATTCTGGGAAAGTAGGCAAATGGTGCTTGGAAATCCAAACACTAACTAGATCCAAATACTTGGCATTAAAATAGGCAGTTTATTCTTTTAAAAAAGGGAAAGGTACCATTTAAGTCAACTTTCTCCAGCCTGATGTTCAAGATATGTTGAGCTTTAATTGCTTAAATTCCTGCCCGTTATAGCCAGTGCTCACATGGATTGGCAACAGTAGAATCTTTTTATATTTTATCTTATGTAAATGCATCTTGAAGCAGTTTTCCAAAATGAAAAATGCAATAATAAAAACATTCTTCCGATAGGGCTATGGTTTAGGAAGACTGATATACTGTAGTTGTGACATGAGGATTGAATTTAGATTCAATCCTCACCTCAATTTTCTTATACAGTTAACCTTATTCAAATGTATAATTCAAAAAGCCCACTTGGAACTCAAAGACTAAATCTGTATTGCACAGGAAATGCTTAATATCTTACAAAGGAGAAGGAGATAAAAATTGGAAACAAAGAAATTTAAGGCCAATTTCAGGCTTGAAAACATTAGCCAAATGTTTGTATGCTTGTATGGGGTTAAATAAATAGTTCAGCCATTCAAATTTGCATAGTTTCCCTTTGGATTTCATTTCCAGTGACTGTACTGTAGCTAAATCCAGAGAGTGACCAAAATCTTTCAAGTCACAAAAGTGATACATCAACCATTTTTGCGCTTACTGTGCATACATATTTCTTTTTTAATAGACTTAACCATCTGCTCAAACATTTTTGAAAGTAATAAGATAAAACTTATTTTAACCAACATAAAAGTTTTGTTGCACACTGCCAGGTGCCACTTGTTTGGTGAGATGGACAGCTGTATAAATTGGACAAATAAATAATAGGTGCCTGTCCATATCACACTTTATTATTTATACCTTTTTAAATCTCATATAGTTCTATATATTAATCTTTCTGTTCTTCCTTGAGTCTAAATTTAGTAATTTTAAGCCAGTTTCATAAAATAATATTACAGGTAAGGTTCAGAAGCCGTCTATTTACAAAAAGTTAATATTCATTACCGCAAAGCTTGCTTTATCTTCAATATGCTAAATTTGTTAACTACTGTTATAAAAAATAGAAGTGCCTTACATATTGATGCCAATTGCAAAATTTGTAGATTGTATTGCAACCTTTTTTGTTCTTTGCAATTTGTAGCTAGCATTGCTAAAGTGTTACTCCTTGTTCCTGACCAGGCAAAAAATTTGCTGCTCTGATTGTCAAACCCTATCTTAACTGCAGTAAGGAATCTGGCAAGTGATGTTTCCTTTTTTGTTTTACTGAAAGCAATGGGTGGATTTGCCAGCTTCATTTTCCCTCCCACAAAATATCATGTAGTTGGAAAACAGCCATCAAAACCCTTTCTAACATGAGATGTGTAGGTGAGTGCTTGAAACAACATATTTGGTTGTCTATGGAGATTCTCAGTCATCGAGTCGTGGTTGTCCCAAAGGTGCTTCTTCAAGAGGTAACTGGACTTCGTTTTTCTTTTCAAGGAAAAACAAAGTCCAGTTGCTTTTGGAAAAAGCACTTTGGGGACAACATGTTTGGTTGTTTAGCCACTTGTCAAGTTAGCCTATTTCTTCTGAAGGAACATTTTAGCACCCATGGCCAAAATAGAATAGGTGATTAGATTCAGGCATGCTACAAGGGAATAGCATTACTAGCAGTGGGTTCAAAGTTGCTCTTGTACTTGGCAGCATCCTGTAGCAGCCTCTAGAGCACCAGGAACGAGAAATGAGTTAGTTAAGTAAAAATTATAGTTATGCGAAACTTCTTGTTGGCAAGAAGTAGAGGAAAATCTGTAATGTATTAAGTGGTGGCCGAACCTATAACACACACAGCTGGAAGAACCTGTTCTTTTTCCTAGTTTGAATCAACCTTCTTTGGAGTAGAAGACTAGTGCTCTCTGAAGACCACTAAAACAATGATTAAGAAAGTGCTAAAGCTTCATTTATAAACAGCCTACATAAGATCTGACCCGTACTTCAGAAGCCTCTAGTCAGATGGGTTTCTGTCTAAGGTGGTCCTGCAGATCAAGCCAACGTGGCCATGGAGGGCTGTGACCAGAGGGCAAAGGTCACACTCACAGCAACCTGAGTGACCGTCAGTTGCTGGACCAATCCCATTCTTTATCTCATTAGCAACAGTGATGCAGATCTACAACCAAATAAGGAAGAAATCAATAAATTTGAAACTTTCATCAGAATAATGTATGCAGAAGCGACAGTAAAGAAGACTCCCAATAGAAATGGTAGCAGCAGAAAGAGCTTTTAGTGTGAGATGCTTCATTTGTTTCTATCCTATCTTTTACAGTAAGTCCATTACTAGCTACTATTAAATGCTAAAAGCTGAAATATAGCTTACTATTAAACGCTAAAAGTATACCAGTAGCATTAATAAATTAAATGAATAAAGGCTGTATCAGTTAAAATTATATTTGTGGAGGGAGTAATAAGATGAATAAGTCTTTTAAGTTTACTTTTTTAAGAAAAGGGTCTTAAAAATCTCCTTCCAATGCACCAAACAGCATTTTGGGGTGTCTCACCAACTGTGGGGACACTACTAGAAAATGTAACTCCATGGGCTGTTCTGCCTCTAGAGTGTGAAGAAATGTGAATATCCTTTTGAAATATTATCTGCTCCAAAACAGCAGCAGGTTTCAAAGAAAGCCTGTAAGATAAAATCACAAGGGGTGGGGGGAACAGCTTCAGTCATAAAAGACCGTACTGCTTTGAGATTTTCTACCCTGTTTACACCATAAATCCTTCTCTTGTACAAGTAATGAAAATTGTAGGTATATAGCTGGGAGAGAAGTCAGATCCTCCTGCCCAATTCCTATCTATCAATTAATGTCACCACATAATCCCACTGCACATGGATTGACATCACCTAGTACACACAGCATGCTGAGAACTGGAGGGGTTGATGTCCTTTCCACAAGACTCTGTCCAAACTAAGAAGCCTTAAGGGACATTTCCTAGATAATCACAGGAATGTAATGGGAATAGCCATGATGTCGGCCGTTCTGTATATTATTTGGATGGAATCTCTTGGCTGCAGAAAACACATTTCTACTGTACTGTACTAGCAGTGAGTAAAAGAATCCAGATGACTCAAGCAATTTAACATGCTGCAAATTAATGTAATGTTCACCATACAGAGTCACTAACCTGCCATAAAATATCCCTCTACAGACTTCCACGTAGTTGGGCCTTTGTGGATACAAGAAAGTACAGTAATAATTTGTGTTACACATATACTTCAGTTGCTATGTTGCTTAATGATAGCTTCCACACTTTAAAAATGGGTTCATCTCACTCATTTTGGAAAAATGCGAGCCATGAATTCATAATGTCACCCCAGAAAACAATATGTCAGAACTTCAGGAAATACTATTGTGGCCAAATTGATGAAGACAGCATTTATTAGATAATCAAAGAGAGAGAGATGATTTAGCTGGGGGGGGGGGTTGGGAACAACATGAAACATATAATTTAACCAATTAAACTTGCCATAAATCTAAATTCAGTTTGCAAGGAAAGCTAATGGAAATAGGACTTGTTAGGGGGTGTGCTTCTCAGCATAAACAAAGGGCTAAAAGAATACTAAGTAATTAAGCTGCAGAATGTCCTGCTAGAAAAAAGATAATATCCATAATATATTTGCCTTGGTCTAGCTTTTGATATATGCTAACAAACATTCAGTACATCCGAATTAAAAATAGATTAAGAAAGACATGGTGAGTGAAAAAACTTGCTTCTGCACAGACCGCATCTTGGAGAGAGAGAGAGAGACAGAGAGACACAGAGACACAGAGAGAGAGACACACAGAGAGACACACAGAGAGAGAGAGAGAGAGAGAGAGAGAGACAGAGACAGAGAGAGAGAGAGAGAGAGAGAGAGACAGAGAATGTGTTTTCTTTTCTCTCTTACACACAGAATCATTTAACTAACAACAGCCAAGTGAGGCAGACACAGAATGTAAAGACCTTCCTTAATTGATCTAGCATTTGCCCTCATGGTCAAAACAGTTCATAGGTGCAAAGATATGATGCAGCCTCGGACAGAGGCTTCCTCAGACTTTCCAGCAAGATCAGTCTTTTTGTTTAGGCCATCTGTTTGAAGATAAGCACAAGGTTTGCCAAACAGATGGATTACTAAGTGAACGGGGAATAATTCTCAAGCAGGAACACTGTAACAGGCTAGTTCACACACCTAGAATGGCTTGAGGTAAGAAGTCTCATGAACCATTTTTAGAGGACATGTCCTCGTAGAGTTCCATTCAACCTAACACCCAGCCTACTGTGGAGGCACCTTACATTTCTATTTAGCTGCTCCACATTTCCCCAAAACAATTCTTGCCATACGAATAACCTATGAGGATTCTTTGACGATGTTGGTGAGGATGAGATCAGGGTTGGAATCTGCACACCTTCTGTTGATCACTTTACCCCTATGTGGACATGTGCACTACTCTCCACCTTCATTTTTGCTTAAACTGATAGAACCGAGGAATGCTGCACTTTATTTTTTTAAAAATGCATTTAGCAGTCATTTGAAAGAATTATAGAGCTATCCTTTTAAAAAAAAATCTGAAAGATTTAAACCAGCAAAAAGACAGGTACACCTGAGAACTGTTTGTTGTTTATTGTCTTCCAAATGTGTATATTGTAGGTTACCCTTAATTGTTGGCAGCAGGGACTTACACACAGCTGTACCTTCTATTGGTTTTATTATGAGGAGGAGATGGGGGGAACATTGTAAGCCAATGTTTCTCAACCTTAACAGTTTGAAAATGTAGAGATTTCAATTTCCAGAAATCCCCAGCCAGCATTACTGGCTGGGAAATTCTAGGAGATGAAGTCCTCACATCTTCAAGTTGCCAAGGCTGAAAAACACCGGTTGTAAGCCATTTTGCTTACACTGATGCGATTATGCAAATAGCTACTTCACGTTGTTGCCGGCCACATCCGTGTGATGTTGCCAGCACTGCCGTTCTCATGCAGCACTTAGCAGTTTGAGATATATGAAAGCCAGAATGAAATTGACAGGGGGTTCTTCAAACTCAAGGAACAGGTCACAGCTGTTGCAGGAAGGGGCTCCCAGTCGAAACAACTCACTGCCAATCCGCTCGTTCCCTTTGCAACATTGATGATGACTTCCTTTCATTTCACCCTGTGCCTGATTAACAGGTCACAGATATATGGTAGGGGGTATTGGCTAAAGGGACAAGAAGCTCTCTCAGATTTCTCTGCCATGCCTGTGAACAGCTAACTGGGCTGTTTCGTAAGATTTATCTCATCCATTTCTGATACATACACAGCAGCGGCACACAGGAGATTCCTCTCATTTTTCAGTCTGTGCCCCTTAGGGTATTTGAAGAGGGAGGGGGCATAGGTTTGGTGCTCTTTCAGAAGCATGCTAAACAGGTTTTGAAAAACAAATTGATGTTGCCTTTTTGACAAGAGCATTAGTCAAGCCTCTGTCCTCTGCATTCTCCACAGCCACCCAAGGGTAGCAATCAGTCCTGTGTTTTTCCTGCTAGCAGGTAACTCTCAGTAAAAAGGGAGATGCAGAAAGGGAAATCGGCCAGCTCCTCTTCTTAGATTATCTCACGTTGAAAGCATAAGAACAGCACCAGTCACACACACCCCTTTCATTGAGGCAGGATAGCGCTCCACGGTGGGGCAGTAAATTGGTAGATTTATCTGTTGTCTGGAGGATTGGAGGACTGTACATTTCCATGGCCATAAGAGGAAACCTCTCTGTGTTTTGCCATAGAGAAAGCAAGATTGGGATTACAGCTATTCCTTGGTTTACAACCATTTGTTTAGCGACCATTTGAAATCATAACAGCCCTGAAAAAAGTGACTTATCGCTATTCACACTGACAACCTTCAGACAAATAAAGACAGTGGGGCGGAGCCAGACTCACTTAACAACCTGGTTACTAACTTTAACAACTGCAGTGATTCACTTAACAACTGTTGCAGAAAGGTTGTAAAATGGGGCAAAATTCACTTGACAACTGTCTTGCTTAGTCATGGAAATTTTGAATTCCGTTCTGGTTGAAAGTTGAGAACTACCTGCAGTGCTTATTTTTTGTAAGAAAAAAGTTGCCAGAACTCACATCTTGTTGATCTTTTATTTTAAAAATTATATATTCGGTTCTTAACATAAAATTAATTGATTGTATTTAAGGCAAAATAGCTGCTGGAACTGTGATCCTGTGCGTTCTAGGATCAAAAACAACCCCCACTGACAAGCTGTATATAATCATGCAGATGTATGTCTGCCTTTACTGGAGTATGCTCTTGAATTCCAAAACATAGCTGACAAGGAAGGATTTGCCATGCATTTGTCTCAACAAGGAGTGTTACACATATGCATTCATGGGAGTTAATAAAACAACATTTGATGACTTGAAACTGGCTTTGCTGCGGGGAGACAACTTTTAAGAATCCATATTATGACATGGATTATGATGTTCCACTATAAAATTAGACTTTTGATGGCTGATCCCATGTGCAGATGTTACTGCTTTAAGAAAGGTGCCAGCCAATGAACATGCAGGTGTTATCAATCCCAGGTTATCACTCTTTTTTAAAAAATTCTTTTTATTGATTTTCAATCATTTATATGGTTAACAACAACAAAAATATCAATGGTACATACAATACATTTATATAACATTTTGTTATACTGGTATATTGTTCAGTACATTTTTTCTTGATATTATGTATATACAAATCCACCTATTATTTATTGTTTGTAGACTGCAGTTTCAAGTCTCCAAACCTGAGGTTACTTGTTAAAAAAGTCACAAATTAATCATGTACTGTTTCCGTGAGCTTACAAAGTTGCAATGTTACTCTTCCAGTATTTATCCTTTAAGATATTCAAATTCTTTTTTTCTCTTTCTCTCATTTCATCCTTTTCCTTTCCTCTTCTCCTGTCTCCCCTTTCTTACCTTTCCCTACAATCTTTCCTTTACCTTTCTTACTGAGGTGTTCCTTTCTTTCTTTTTATACGTGTGTGTGTGTTTGTGTACTGTATATATACAGTATTAGCATATAGAATGTCCATCATACATATTATCCATCATACAATGTCTTGTATACATTATATATATCTATATATGTAAAAGCGAAAAA
The DNA here is from genome assembly GCA_032468095.1 of Pareas carinatus. Classification (NCBI taxonomy): domain Eukaryota; kingdom Metazoa; phylum Chordata; class Lepidosauria; order Squamata; family Pareidae; genus Pareas; species Pareas carinatus. The sequence continues at coordinate 47,562 of JANHFO010002004.1, read as the reverse complement.
TGACTCACTCACTGACATATCACCAGATCTCCCAAACTATTGAAGCTAGGAATATGAAATTTCCTACACACCTTTGTCTTGTCATCTAGGCGCTCACTAAGAAAGATTTTTTTAAAATAGTAAGTTTTACACAAGTTATTTAAGATTTATTGCCATATTTAAATTCAGGATGGGTAGAGGGTTGAGATTGGACAAAATATCCAACAACGTTGGTTTCCTTTCTTCTGATTGGAGGGTGGTGTGAGGGTGTCTCCCTTCACACCACCAGTAGCAGCAAACACAAACATGTCATTCAGGTAGGCTGTTTTCCTCCTTTTTAATTCTAACCCCCAGTCCTACCCACCCCCGCGACCCCTGCCTGCCTTTTTAACTCTAACCCCTCAGTCCTACCCCCCTGCGACCCTCGCCCGCCCGCTTCCACCACACCACCTTACGCAGGGCCTATCTGGCTGCCCACCTTAGATCGCTGTCTGGCTCCCGGCTCCCCTCTCCATCCAGCCCTCCAAACGGTCAGCTCTGGCCTCAGAAATGACCACGTGGCCCTCAAAATGGGCCGTGTGGGCCCCAAAACGGCATTTTCTGAGGCCCGCATGGCCTATTCGGAGGCCAGCACGTGCCATTGAGAGGGCCACATGCCCATTTCTTAGACCAGTGCGGCCTATTCAGAGGCCACCCCGGCCCTTCCAATGGGCCATGCGGGCCTCAAAATGGTCCGCGTAGTCCTCACAACCTCATAGCAGAGCACGGGTATCAAAAGCTAGTTTAATATATAGATATCAACTACAAAGGAGGCTTCATAACTACCTAATTTCTAATTAATTTATAATAAGTATGGCTCTCCAGCTTTTGCTGAACTATAACTCCCAGCAGTCTACATCCACAACACTGTCCCTGCTGGATTAGACTGATATTCAGCAGCTTCTGGCGAACTAAAATTGCTCATCCCTGACTTGTGATATTAACAAATAGAGGAATATTTTTTGAAGCAGAGGTGTGTTATGCACCTTCTCAGATGGTTCTCTTGACTTATTTTGCTTTGATATTTTAAATATAAGCAATCAACTGATCACTTAAACAATAGGTCCGGTTTTAAGCGGGATTTTTTGATTATGAAAGGCTAGCTAAAATGGAATGCAGATCATCACAGTCTTGGGGAAATGAGAATTGGACACAAGTCAAAAAGCTTTGCAAATATAGTATTAATAAATGAGATTGTCTTATTTAAAGAAAATATTTGCCTTTGCTTCTGGATTTTTTATGACAAGGTAGAGAGTCAAAATACAAATAGAATACATTGATATATTTTTATAGCTTTGTATAATCCTTAACACTGATCCATTTTTTCCAAGACTGTGGGTAATGGATTTTTCCATTTAGAAAATTCTTAGGTACAAGTCAGCACATCTGCTGAGGATGCACTTACTTAAGATATAATATTCACTTCCAGTTTTCTGTTTAATAAAGATACAGCACAGTGACCTAAGAGATCCTGGCATCATGCCCTGAAGTAAAATATGAAATGTCAAGATTTTGTTCTTAGTATGGCAATTTTATACATGAAAGGGAATAATAAAAAAAAATGATGAAAAATTGAAAATGCAGTTTTTGCAAACTATACTGTTAATATTTCTTTAGAG